>JAUMJK010001485.1:0-249470 GCA_033558105.1 Coccyzus lansbergi | reverse complement strand
CGTCGTAATGCCCCGCTGCGCACACAGCGTAAGGGCCCGCCTTATCCCCCGTTGCGCACGCAGCGTAAGGGCCCTCCGTATCCCCCGTTGCGCACACAGCGTAAGGGCCCGCCGTCTCCCCCGTTGCGCACACAGCGTAAGGGCCCGCCGTCTCCCCCGTTGCGCACACAGCGTAAGGGCCCCCCGTTTTCCCCGTTGCGCACGCAGCGTTAGTGCACGCCGCGCGCTTTAGGCCGGCGCCGCTACGCCGCCGGCGTAAGGGCCCTGCGCATTCTCTCCCCGCGCGGCCCCGCAGCGTTAGGGGCCCACGCCGCGCGCTTGAAGCCGGCGGCGCTGCGCAGACGGCGTAAGGGGCGCCCGGCGGCGGCCCCGGCGCTGCGGCCGCCCCGCCCCGCCCCGCGCTCACGCCGCCTTCCCATTGGCCGCGGCGGCCGTCGCTCGGCGCCTGGGCCCATCTCGCGCTCCCCATTCATGCAGTTTGGCTGCGTGTTGGTGTATTTGACTGTTTGCAATAAAGAGGGGGGATTTTTTTTTTGTTCAGTTTCTGCTGCAATTAACTCTTGGTCCCTTATACATCTTCCTTTTTTTTTTTTTTCTCCCCCCTCTTTTTTTTTTTTTTTTTTTTGTTTGTTTCCAATTTCGCGCAACGCTCGAGGCAGTTTTTCGGGGGTTACCTTTATTTTTTTTTTTATCCCTCTCTCTCTCTCTCTCTCTCTCTTATTTTGCAATCAACTATTAAGGTGCAACTATGCCCAAAAGAAAGGTAAGTACAAACAAAAAAAAAAAAAAGAAAAAAAAAACAAACGAGGGGAGCGAATGGGGGAAAAACAAAAAAATCAATGTAAATTTTGCGCGCGCGCGGATGTGGAGTTTTGGGGAGGTTTGGGTTGGGTTTGATTTTTTTTTTTTCCCCCCCCCCTCTCTTATTTAATTATTTTGTGGCTTGTCCTAAAAGGAAGGGAGGGAAGGAGGAGGGTTTGGGGGGGGCAATGAGGAGGGTTTGAGGGGCAAGCGAGGAGGGTTGAGGGCAGCCAGGGGAGGGGAGAGGCTGCGAGTTCTCTCCGGGCCGTTTTGTTTGGGAAGGAGAAGGGCTGTGGGGAGTCTCCATGCTGGATTAACACACCAGCCATGGTGCTGCTGCTGCCCCCGTGGAGACAACACGGAGCCCAGCGCCCAAAATCCAACCAACCTCCCAGCCCCAAAGCCCTTCCCAGGGCGTTTGGAGCCTGCTGGAGCCATTGCCGAGTAGGATACGAAGCCAAACGTTGCTTCTTTCTCCTGCGTTTGCCTTTGTTCTCCTTTTTTTTTTTTTTTTTTTCCTCTCCTCTCCTCTCTCTCTCTCTCTCCTTCCTCCTCCTCTCCCACTTCTTGTCATACCAGATGGTTGTGCAATGGTAATTCGGAGCCATTAGGCGGCGCAGAATTAAAAAAAAAAAAAAAAAAAAAAACCCACAACCAAAACTGCGCCCTGCGAGAAGGAAAGGGAGAGGAAGAAAAAGGATTTAACAGCAACATAAGGAACTTGAGTGAGGGATGAAACGCGCCCTCCCCCCCCCCCCCCCCCCCCCCCATTACCCCCTCCCTCCGCCTCATTAGCTTGTCCCGCGGGCGATGAGGCTGCTTGAGCCTCTCAGGGAGCTTCTCCGGGACCCGTCGCCCTCCCCCCAGCCCCGGACCCGCCGTTCGGCGGGTCCGGGGCTGGGGGGAGGCCGACGGGTCCGGCCCTAACCCCTCAGGCCTCCTTGGTGGTCGCCATCATCGCCCTCGCGCGGGGGTTGGCGATTTGGCGGGAAGATTTTGAACGCGGCGACGCCGTGCGCGGTGACGTGGCGCGGCGCGCGCGGGGCATTGTGGGAGTTGTAGTCCTTTCGGGGGGGGGTGCGCCGCCATAGCTGCCTGCTCCTGGAGTAGGTTCATAGAATCATAGAACAACCAGGTTGGAAGAGACCCACTGGATCATCAAGTGCAACCATTCCTATCAAACACTAACCCATGTCCCTCAGGACCTCGTCTACCTGCACCTTAAACACCTCCAGGGAAGGTGACTCAACCACCTCCCTGGGCAGCCTGTTCCAATGCCCAATGATCCTTTCCATGAAAAAATTCCTCCTAATCTCTAACCTAAATCTAAATGAAGTGAGGGCTGGAGCCCCTTCTGCTGAGAGTTGGGGGTTTTCAGCTTGGAGAAAGAGAAGGCTCTGGGGAGACCTTAGAGCAGCTTCCAGTGTTGAAAAGGGCTCCAGGAAAGCTGGGGAGAGGTGTTTTACAAGAGCATGGAGGGATAGGATAAGGCAGAATTGTTATAATTGGAAGGAGGAAGACTTAGACTAGTCATTAGGAGAAAATTCTTCACAATGAGGGTGGAGAGGCTCTGGCTTAGGTTACCCAGGGAAGTCGTGACTGCACAGTCCCTGAAGGTGTTCAAGGCCAGGTTGGATGGGGCTTGGAGCCCCTGCTCCAGTGGGAGGTGTCCCTGTCCATGGCAGAGGTGGAACTGGATGGGCTTTAAGGTCTCTTCCAACCCAAATCATTCAATGATTCCTTGCCTGCTGGGCTCCAGCTGTTATCCAGGAGCTAACGCTGCCTTCTCACCTCAATCTGTCTTTTTCCTTGCAGGCTCCAGCTGAAGGCGAGGCAAAGGAGGAGGTAGGAGCTGCTGCACCGAGCACATCAGTGGTGTTCCATGCTTCATGTAAATTATGAGGTCCCTGCATCTCAAAGGGGAGATCTGCAGGTGCAGGTGCCCCTCTTTGGGTACCCAGGCCCATCCCTGTCGCCTCAGGTGGGCGCTGGGTGTCGCAGCCACTGAGGCCACTTGTTCCAAAGGTTCCCTGCCCCCTTTATCCGTGGTTTGGTGGCAGAGCCTTCGTGGCACAACTCTTGGAAATAAAAAAAAGTCATCTCTCACCACCTCAGAGAGTAGGAACCGTTGAACGAAGCTGTGCTTTTGGGAACTCGTGGGTAAAATACACGTAATTCCATAAACCCTAGAGTTCATTTGGGGTTTCATGTTGTAGTGGACGTGCCACCTTGGTTTGGGTTGCAATGCGCTGCTTTATATGTTCTGAATTGTAACGCAAACTCTTTCTTTATGCAGCCAAAGAGAAGGTCAGCCAGACTATCTGCTGTGAGTAGCTTCATTTGCTCTTTTAATATTACATCACATGGATGCTGACTTCTGGGGGACAGTTACAGGAGGTTTTCAGTGTCGTGGTTTCTAATTCATGAAAAATAAGTTAATGTTTCCAGACTCTGGAACTTGGAAGAGATCAGCATAGCCATGAGAAGGGATCTGGAGGTGTGGTACTTTCTTTATGGGCACATCAGGACGAGGCAGGCAGCTTGGCAAAGGTTTTAACAACATTAGATTGATTCCACATTCAGCCCATTAGTAGTAAGTGTAAGGAAACTACTATCTAAAATACTGGATAGTGCTTATGTTGTGAAAAATAGTCTTGCTTTTGCAGAAAATTAAATATTTACAGAAGTACAAAGAGTACGGTAGGAAATCCTCTTTGGTCAGGGCAGAAATCGGATGGTAAAAGGCATGGTAAGAAAACCTTTGTTTCCAAAATTATCCAAAATGTCTTTTGGATATTGAAATCCTGTGAAAGACGTGGTTAAGGGATTGCATTATATAAGGTAAAACTCCTCTTCTGTGTTTCCAATCCACAAGTATCATTACAGTCTCACTCTTAGACATTTCACATGAGCTACAACGTCTTTGTTAGTTAACATTCAGCGTGGACACACGGGTCCAGAGTCAAGAAATAGTGGTTTCAAGCTGCATTAGTTCTCTGTGGGTCTCCTCCATACCATTACCTGCTCGTATCTCTTCAAATTACTTGTGCCTTCCTCACACTTGTAATTTACCTGCTGATTTTGCAAGGCCAACTGTTGGGTAAACTGAGACCTAGAGGGTATAAGTCTGTATTAAGCTGTAGGGTTTATCCCAAACTCACAGTTTTAAACAGGCTTTTGACATCTCTTTTTACAGATGCTCGGTGCCCCCAGCCCTTTTTTAAGCCGTCTTGGAAATGCCAAGTGGATGACGGTTGTTGTTTAAATAAGAAAGTAGTTAAATTTAGGGAAAGCTAAGATGTTTATTCTTATGTGGAGTTATGTCAAATATTAATACCTCTCATTTTTGAGAGCTGCTTGCCCTCACAGCAGGCGGTAACACCCAGATATAGGAATGATCCACTTGCTGTTAGCATCTGTATCATAACCACTGTAACATACATGAGGAAAGTGGGTTTGGATGACAAAGGATAAGGAGCTGCCTCTGACTTTTAATCTTTCATACTACAGAATGAAGCAGACAGCTAACTCTAGAATACGTAGTTTTCAGAAGCTGTGAACGTGTTGCTAAAACGTTTACTTACAGCATTCATCTGACTCTGCTTCTTAAACTCTTTTACAGAAACCTGCTCCGCCTAAACCGGAGCCAAAGCCCAAAAAGGCAGCACCTAAGGTAAGTCTTTGACATCTCTCAAACCGAAATTGCACTTTCCCTTCTTACAGGCAGGGAAAAACCATCCACAATTAACCTCTTTTGGGGTTTTCGCTGTTGTCTTTAAAGATTTCAGATTGAATTATGCGAGTTTAAAGAAAGTCAGAGATGGAAAGATAATTTTATCCGATTCCTAGGGGAGGGTTGTGGTAAACTGAACAGATTTTCAATGAGTTGCGGTGAAGCTTTGCTGCTTGCCATGCGAGGCTGTTCTGGAGTTTCACATAACGCATTGTTGGGAAAACGATGCTTTGAATAGAGATCAGAGGCTTCGTTAGTGCAGGCATTGCAAATCATGCTTTTAATTACAGTTTGTTACTGCTTTTTTTTTTTTTTCATTCAAAGGCACTCTTCTCAATTAGTTATCAGTTTATCAAATTCTAATCACTGGAGATTATGTTCTACATTCACTGGTTTTTAAGCTGAATATTTTGGGAAATGTCAAAAATATCGGCATATCTGACAGTGTAGTTAAAAAAGAAACTGTTTCAAGCTCCATTGTGCTTCAGAGCAACAGTTTGGGATTTAAAAAGGGGACAGTTCTGCAGTCCATGAGGTTTTTCCTTAGACCCTTACTCTGTCAGAAACTTACCCAGCGGCTGCAGTGCTTTTTTTACAGCTGCCTGTAAATATCCAAATTATATCAGGAGTTTGCTGCTGTGGGGAAAAGAAACATCAATAAAACTTTAGTCTTTTTTTTTTTTTTAACCTGTTCCTATCATCCATTTTCTGCTGTGGTTTTGGATGGTGATATGGGCAAAGTATGCGAGGGATGCTTTAGTTACAGAAGGAGGTGATGGGCTAGGAACGCGGTGTTCTTTTCTGTTTGTTGAAGAGCAGATTTCCAGGAGATTTAAACTATTCTGCCTCCAGCTCCTGCTGGAGGATGCAGTGGAGATGGCGCAAGACACGAGTGAGAGAAACCCTGCTTCTTGTTGTTTTGGGGACGCTGCATCTCAGCTCTCTAACCCCAGTGATGTGCAGAGCAAACCTTTCACGTCCGTGTCTTGGTCACCCAGCCAGATTTCTAGATCCCGTTCCCGAGCGGCAGGGGAAGCGAGGAACCCTGCTGCCCCACATTCCTGTGGTGCGAGCAGCTGGCGCACTCCGGATTGCAGTTCCCTCTAGCGGCTGCTCCTTGGGGAAGAGGAGAGTGAGTTACTGGTGGTGGTTTTTCCAGCCCAAGCAGGGGAGAGAGTGCTCGGGAATCTGAGCGACCCAAGTTCAGCCGTTGCTGAGCCCTTGCAGAGGTCAGTGCAGTTGCACACGGTTGGTATTTTGTTTTATTCAAGCTCGCTCGTTATTTTTGTGGAAACATCTCAGGTTCGACACACAAAACCTGCGTTAACAGACTCTTTAAAACTTGCTAAAACAAGCCTTCAGAAGTTGAAGGGCTCCAAACTTAGCTTGATGGCTTACTGCACAAGTCGTGTGGTGCCGTCTCCCTCCGGGATCGTATGCAGGTTAGTTCTGGCAGGAATGGTGCCTTGATCACTGCCCCACATGTTGTCCCCAGATTGGGCTTGGAAGGCATTTACTTCTGTGGTGCTGGTTTGAACCCAGTGTCCTTGAGTTGCACTTTTGGCTCCTAGAGTCTCATACTGAATATTTGTGCAAGGTGGGATGGAACAGGAGTTGTGTGAGCAGCTTTAATTCTTTCCCTCCAGATGCTTAACTTTGCAGCCTTCAGGTTCATTGAATTGTTTAGTGTTTGATAGGAATGGTTGGACTCGATGATCCGGTGTGTCTCTCTTCCAACCTGGTGATTCTATGATTCTACGAATGTGATTTTTGTGTGTCAGAATAAACTTCGGCTTTTAAACGTTGACGTATTGGAAAATACAGAGCTGGGGAAAGTTTCCGTCACTTTACAAAACTCATGACTCTGTTCCTGAATCAACGTTTCCAGAGAAAAATTCTTCAGCAAAGTTAATAGAATGATATTGGGTCATAGCTAGCTAGGATGCGAGGATGGAAGAAGCTTGAAAATTGAAAAAGAGGATTATCTCCTTGGGTATTTTTTTCCCTGGATTCACTGGGTTGTGGAAGGGGACTTGAACAGCTGTTAACTTGGCCCCAGAAGCCACGGATCTTGCAGAGCAGAGATCCCAAGATCCTCTCTCACTGCCGTGTGCTGCAAGACACTTTCTCTCCAGTTGGAGTCCAGCCCTGGAAGCAAGTTTCTGTGGATTCTCCTCAAATGCTTTCTTACGAGGTGCTTAGCAGCAAAGAGTGGGCTGCAGAAAGTGACAGGTTTAGCTCTGTTAATGCTTTGTTGTTGGGGTAAGGGAAAAGTTAGTCTCCTTCAAACCACTCCAAGCCTTTAAAAATCTTTTTTGGCTCACATTGGAAGGGCAAGGGACCGATGCCTGTGAGTTTGGAGCATGCTGGTGGGTGCTGCTGGAGGAACCTTCCTCAGGGGGATGCTCCAGAGGTCTGAGGAGATCTGCTGAAGTGACAGAGAGCAAAACAGTAGTGTGATGGTGCTGCAGTTCGAAATTTTAGTGCCAAGCAGTACTAGGATGCTTGGGTGCTGATATTACTGTGACCTCATCTGTCTTCTGCCTCTCTTGAAAGCTGGGGGGCTTTTTTCAGGGGAAAAAGAATAGTGGAGGCAACTCTTCTCTTTCTTTCTCTGGTGACTCTCTTCCTTCTCTGAGGAAGAAGTTGGTTGGACTAGATGATCTGATGGGTCCCTTCCAACCTGGTCGTTCTATGATTCTATGAAGAGCCACTGTTTATGTCTGCTGAGTCCCTGGAGAGGAGGAGAGGCTTGTTGAGAGCAGGCACAGCCCAGGGAAAGGAGACTCCTTACACCGGTTTGGAGTAAAGTTTCCCTGGATGGATCAAAATCCCTTAGCAAGATCAGGCTGGGGAGTGGAAGGCTCGAAAGGAAAGAGACCCCTCAGCCGCGTGAGTGGTACTGGCCACCTGTCTTAATTTTCTGCATTATTAGAGGATTTTATGTTCATTTTGGTGACTTTTTAAACGTCACTATCATTGAAGAACAGGTGACTCTCTGAGTTTACCCTTACCAAGCCCCTCTTTTAACGGCAGTTAGCTTTCTACACTATTAATCGAGGTGTTGAAATAAGCAAGTGCACTTTTCTAACTTCTGAGACGTCTTCTGTGTGTATGTATCTATTTCTTGTGGTAATTATCTCTTTATCTTCACTTCCCTGTGAGCAGCAGTTTGCAGATATGCAAATATCTGATAGATATGTCCAAATATCTATAGATAGATATGTCCTTTGAAGGAACCAGGTTACTCAAGCAAGGAACGAAGCTGGTTTGCTCGCCGGCAGCCAGAGACAAATCCTTGGAAGTGAAACTCAGGAGAATTGTGCATTTTGCTGTGTGTGGGGGTCACGATCTGACCTTGCGATATGGAAAACAATTATTATGGGACTTGTAGCATCAAGTTTTGTTTTGGTTTTGCCTGATCCACGTATAAGTAACTGCGCTTAAATAATAAATGCAAAGTTCTCGTTGTTATTGAAGCGGTGCTGTCGAGCCCCAAACTGGTCTATCAGGCAAACGGTTTATTATCGTAAAGGAATATTTCTGGCAGGGAAAGGGGGGAAAGTCTTTTGAGTACGACTTCGTTACAGTTTTCTAAATAGGCATTAACAGCACATCTGAAGAGTTCTGGTGTTTCCACTGGTCGTGCCTGTTCTCTTTTGTGCTCTGGGCTGCCTTTCAGCAGCGCAGGCAGAACCCGCCGGCCAGCTCAACTCCCAACATTTTTTAGCTGATTGAATTGAATGCCTATTTAAACCAGGAATTCTTTTAACCCCGGCCACGGCTGCTTTTTTTTTTATTATGCACTTCCCAGTAGCGCATTCAGGACGGAACAGAAGGAAAGCACTTTCTCCTTAGAAACTTCCATCTCGTCTTTGTCCACTCAAGTCCAGCGGAGAGGCGGTTGTAGAGTTGAGAATGTCAGAAATGGGCATTTACCACCTCGAGATCTGTTTTCTTAACAGAAAGAAAAGGCGGCAAATGATAAAAAGGAGGACAAGAAGGCAGCAACAAAAGGGAAGAAAGGAGCCAAAGGCAAAGAGGAGACTAAACAAGAGGATGCTAAAGAAGAAAACCACTCTGAAAACGGAGATACCAAAACTAACGAGGTACTGTAGCCACAGTAAAGATGGGAATAAACACAAATGTGTTGGTAAAACGCCTGCAGGAGCGAACGGTTGGGCCTCCTTGACGGAAGGTGGTTGTGTTTCACTGCCATCCTGTAGAGCCAGACCAGCTGCAGGACCTGCGCAGGGCGACTCCTAAGGAGAGTCTGAAAAATAGTGTTCTCCTTCAAACTCGTTCCTGCTGTGCCATAGAGCCCTTCCGCAGGTGGTCTGTGCTATCGTAGTGCCCCTCGCAGGGTTGGCCCGAGAGCAGCGCGGGATATTTGGGGAACAATAGAGCTCAGTGAGATCGCTATCCAACCCGGAGCTGACTTTCCGTGTCCTTTCTGGGCTGCGGGATCGCCTCTTCTGCTCAGCGTGGGTTGGTACCCTGCCAGAAATCTGGTTTTAAGCCCTACACTATTCTTTAAAACAATTCTTCGCCTCAGAACAGTTCGACAAGAGGTCTGCAAAGTGTACTCGGTGTTGTCTCTTGATCCGCAAGCCTCTTTCTTACAGGTTTTTACAACATCAGATACTTGCCTGGGAGCTGCTGTTTGCTACGACAGCTTCAGTCAGCTCCTCATGGCCTTGTCCTAGCAGATTGCTTGCTGATCGAAGCCCAACATTTGCTCTGGGCTTCCTTTGCCCCTGCAGGCACAGACTAGCCTCTTGTTCTCTAATTTACTCTTGGCTCATATTTGGTATCATCATCCAGTTAACAGATCACTCATTCCTTCATTTTTAAAACTAATCCAGGAGCTTCTTTGCTAAAAAATTAATATGGGGCTAAGGTACATCAAGGGGTCTTTGACAGGAGCTTTGTGACTTTGATAAGTTGACTTAAAAAGTAAGAGCAAGCACTTCTATAGAAAACAGGTGAGAAGCGATTTCCCCGAAGCCTGAACCATAGACAAATATTTTGGGGTTTTGTGTCGTTCTTGCACTTCTCTGCAAATTATGGAGGATTTGAACTTTCCCTAACGTATAATTGATCCTAATCTAAAGTACTTACAAAACTTCAGCTTCGTTGTAGGCGCTCAGCATTCCAAAATCAACTTGATAATTAATTAATGCTCGTCTGTGCTCTAATTCTTAGAATTATCAGCCAACATAATGTTATTTTCGGTGCGTTCTTGTCTAGCTACACGAAATGTTGTCCGTGTGTGTGCTACCAAACTAGTCTCTCGTTACTGCTTGTTAAGATGGTTTCCAATTAGCGTTACCAATAATCTTTCTGTTCTTCCCAAACCCTTTTGTAGGCACCAGCTGCTGAAGCATCTGATGATAAAGAAGCCAAGTCCGAGTAACGTTAACCCTGCCCTATATCTCCATCATTTGGTCTCCGTACCTCCATGCTGTATTGTTAACAGAGAGGAATATTTTTATCAACTATTTTATAAATGCAGGTTTTTTTAGCATGAATTTAATTATGGAACATCTTCATCTCGGTTACTTGGGAATTAAATCCCTAACAAACAAAACAAAACAACAAAAAAAAAAAAAAAAAAAAAAAGAAGAAGAAAATCATCGTTTTTAAATTTTGTGATTGTAATAGTTTGTATGGTACATGGAAAGAATAAGTGGTGGTAGCTTTTGACTTCTGTCAGTGTGTCCCTTTTTGTGTAAGTCATGCTTACAGACTTCAGATTTTAATTTTTACCCTTCTATGTGTTGTACGGTTTCTTAAAGTGGGGAGGTCTCAAAAACAAATAACTGTGTGAAACATTCCAGTGGTTCTGTGGGTTGCTTTTATAAAGAAGGTGAGCTATTTTCATGATAAAACCTAAGAGCTGGAAATCTGTTTGTTTCCCAAATGTAATTTTATTTTGTCAGTTTTGAAGAAAAAAAAAAAAAAAGAAAAATAAATAAATAAAAGTGTAATCATGTTTTTAAATGAAATACAAACATTTCTTTTAAAAGGGCAGGTTGGTTGTATGTACCCACTGTTAGGAATTTTGCTGGATTTATCTTAATAAAAAAGACTCCTCAAAAGCTGATTGTGGTTTGTTGCTTGTGCTGCAAACGTCCTCCCAGAAAAGTCGCAGGAGCGCAAAAGGCTTCAGGCTGAGGGAACCCGTACAGCCAGAAGGCTTCGGGTCATAGCTTGGACAGGGCTTGGGCCCATGTCTTCTTCGGTTGTGTCCACAGAAATGGTTTTATGGGCTCTTGAGAAGATGGTTTCAGAGGAAACTTGGCCTCTTCTCCCCAGTGACAGGGGACAGGACAAGAGGGAATGGCCTCAAGCTCCACCAGGGGAGATTTAGGCTGGAGATTAGGAGGAAGTTTTTCATGGAAAGGGTCATTGGGCATTGGAATAGGCTGCCCAGGGAGGTGGTTGATTCACCTTCCCTGGAGGTGTTTAAGGTGTGGGTGGACAAGGTCCTGAGGTACACGGTTTAGCATTTGATAGGAATGGTTGGACTCGATGATCCAGTGGATCTCTTCCAACCTTGTGATTCTATGATTCTGTGAAGGCAGGTTGCTCAGTGTTGGCCAGTGTGCCTTACACCTTGTAGATGTTGTTCTACTTTCTGAAGGGTATTGTCTGTTTTTTATGTGCCTGTTAACTCAGAGGGGGTTTCTTTCCTCTCAGCAATACAGGAGAAGCTTAGAGGCTGCCATGTTTGCTCTCTATAACTACCTGAAAGGAGGTTGTGGAGAGGAGGGAGCTGGGCTCTTCTCCCTAGTGACAGGGGACAGGACGAGAGGGAATGGCCTCAAGCTCCACCAGGGGAGGTTCAGGCTGGACATTATTTAAAAATTTTTCACAGAAAGGGTCATTGGGCATTGGAACAGGCTGCCCAGGGAGGCGGTTGATTCACCTTCCCTGGAGGGGTTTAAGGTGTGGGTGGATGAGGTGCTGAGGGACATGGGTTAGAGATTGGTGGGAATGGTTGGACTCGATGATCTGGTGGGTTTCTCCCAACCTGGTGATTTTATGATTCTATGTTTACGTCAGACCCTTAATAGTACAAGAGAGTTCTCTGATGATAGAGGAATGTTCATAGTCCTGGTTGAACTTCTGTAACTGTTTATGGTTTCCTGCTTTAAACATGTATTACAAAATGTTTTCTTGGACTCGCTGAGGTTCTCCCAGCACGATAACTCGTCTGTGTGCAGAACTGCTTCCCATTAATGCTCACTCTGTTATTCTGGGCACTGACAGCTGGCCCAGGCAGCAGTGAAACGAGCATAAAGTGTTGGTTTTACCTAACCTCGTCTGTGTAACCACAGCTATTCTCTGCACCTCTCTCAAGGACACTTCAGCTTTTCCTCTTAACGGCTGCTTTTGTATAAAGCCTCTTCCCATTGATGACCGAGTCCATTACATATTTAATAAGAAGAAAAATGTCTGCAATGCAGAAACCTTATCTTTTGCATTAAATTGTTTCACCGCCCGGAAATGTGACATTCCGAGCGCTCGCATATTTTATCTCCCATCCAAACCCTAACTCAGCATCTCAGAGAACTGCATCTTGGATTAAACGTGTATATCGGATCAGTGCCCCAGGGCACTGGCTACTAGATGGTGTTTTGTGTGGATTTGATTTTCAAGGCTTAAGGCACCGGAGATTTTTATTCCTGCTGCACCCTTTTTCGTTCTGTAATGCTGCTGGATGAAAGCAATGGGTTAACTGAGCTGCATCTTCCTCTGCAGTAAAGGTGGGAGAGTGTTGAGGGGCCTTTTCCTTCGCAGAACATCCCCGTAAATCCAGGTACAGGGACTTTCAGGCTCAGTCCGTAGCTCTCCTGCAGTGAAAACTGGTGGAGAGAAGGAGCTGGATTCCCCTGCCAGGTGGAAGAGGAGTGAGATGTGGTTTATGTGCTGCTGGGATTCTTCAGGTGTGTCGTGGATGTCTTTCCGTGGGCTTTTGCCATGAGGGTGATGGGAACAAGGCTGAGTTGCACGTTGGCATTTCTGCCTCCTAGGTTTGTTCTTCATAGGACTCGCAGATTGTTGTCTGAACAAAATAGAGGAGCTGCGTAAAACCAGGGAGATTCTGGGTGTCCCAGTTCGAGGAGGATCCAACAATACTTCAAATATCAGCCTGAGATTTTACATCTAAAAATTATTTACTGAATTCAGCCTGGTTTTGAATTATAAAAGGTCACTAACGAGCCCAGCAGTGTGTTTTAGACACAGTACGTTCATAGAATCATAGAATAATCAGGTTGGAAGAGACCCAGTGGATCATCGAGTCCAACCATTCCTATCAAACACTAAACCATGTCCAAATATTAAGGCATATTTAGGGTCTGGTGAATGCTGCTCGAAGCTGATGAGATACCAGTGGCCTGTGCTGCTTCAGGGGGAAAATATATATTGGAATGAAATGTTTTATACTTGTGTATTCTCCCCCACTCCCACAGGTTTCTCTAAAAGGGCTTAAAATAGCAAATCCGGTTCTGCCCCTTCTCCAAATCTTGGTACCGTTGAACCATTCCCCTTTGGCTTGAGCCTCGTGTCGCTGAGCATCTCAAGCATTGTTACCTAAATAACAGCAGACACTGTAAATACGTTTGATATTTTCTTCCTAGCAAAGGGCTTATCCACATGCCAAGGTGTAATCAGCCCGTCACACGCTAATTGAGGTCGTTCTGGATGTCAGGTCCTGTTCCTCCACTTTAACACGGAGTTGTTGCACAGAAACAGCGTCGAGGGTTTGGTTTTGTTTATTTCTTCCTCTTCGAGTGCCAGGGCGAGAGTTGTTCTTAATTCTATAACTATTGTTATAATCAGATTCCTGTTTCAAATAAGTACAGAAAATTGCTTAAGAACTCGGCAGACAAACCTCCTTGCTCAAACTCATAACTTCTCTGAGCAGTGGGGTATCGAGCGAATTGCACAACTAAATAGTCGCCTGCCTTCTGCCAGATCCTTCTCGTTTGTTGGTCCCAACGTCTAAACACGGAGCCAAAGGCCAGCTCCACGTCAGCTCACAAGTTCATAGAATCATAGAATCATAGAACAACCAGGTTGGAAGGGACCCATCGGATCTTCTAGTCCAACCATTCCTATCAAGCACTAAACCAAGTCCCTCAAGAACATTCATCAGTTGATGAAAGTTCAGTTGTCTGCAAAGCAGAGGGTTTCAACCTTTTCGGGAGCCAGTCAGTTGGGCGTATGGGCTTTCAGGGCCCGATGGAGTATGTGGAGAAGCTGCCTTCACCAAGATCCGGTGGTTTGACTTGAAGGACTGTTTGCCTATTCTGATCTTGGTAGATTATGAGAGAGTCACAGAGCTACCCGACAGGCAAAATCGTCTGCGGGAGCTTGGTTATCATTGACAACATTGCAAGCCTTGCAAGATAATCATAGAATCAAAGAATCATCAGGTTGGAAAGGACCCACCGGATCATTGAGTCCAACCATTCCCATCAAACACTAACCCATGTCCCTCAGTACCTCGTCCACCTGCACCTTAAACACCTCCAGGGAAGGCGAGTCAACCCCCTCCCTGGGCAGCCTCTGCCGGTGCCCAATGATCCTTTCTGTGAATAATTTTTCCCTAATGTCCAGTCTGACCCTCCCCTGGTGGAGCTTGAGGCCATTCCCTCTCATCCTGCCCCCTGTTCCTTGGGAGAAGAGCCCAGCTCCCTCCTCTCCACAACCTCCTTTCGGGTAGTTGTAAAGAGCAGTGAGGTCTCCCCTCAGCCTTCTCTTCTCCAGGATAAATACCCCCAGCTATCTCAGACACTCCTCTTCTTCTCCAGACCCTTCCTCAGCTTCATTGCTCTTCTCTGGACTCACTCCAGAGCCTCAGATCCATCAGTCCAAAGATCATGATGGTCCTGAGGTGGCACAATGACCTGGACAGTGAGGTCTGAGAGGGAAGGAAGCACCTCTAGACTCCTTCCCGGCGTCCACCATCAGCAATGTTCTGGGGCAAGATGGGACAGAGAAGGCAAGGCTGCCCTTGGCAAGCAGAAAATGAAAACCACATTGAGTGTCATGGGAGTTAAAAAGAAGAGAGTAATTGGGGGAAAGAAAACAAGCCCCAACCCTGCCAAACCACGTAGAAGAAAGGCTTTGTAGATACATCCTACATCCACCTTCGCTCCTGTGGATGAAGTGACTGCCCTGCAAAAGCCAGGACATCTGACGGGCCTGATTTTCCCATCAAGAGCAACTCCCTAGTAGTTAATGGAGTTACACTGGTGTTAATCTGATGAAGTCAAAAGAAAATTGAATCCCCTGCCCAGAAACGGATGGCTCTTGTTTCTAATTGTCCCAGTGGTGATGTTCCTTCCCTGTGCAACTGGCGTGGGAGCCCCTGCTCTGAAACCTGATGCCCTGGACGGGCTCCAGAGAGCTGAGAACGCCCCTCGGGCCTGTGGCTGCCCGGCTTTTGAAGAGCCTCTCATTTTGAGAGAACAATGTTAACGTGGCTCCTGGCCAGAGAGCGTCCCAGTGCCCTGAGCAGAGGAGAACTGGTCACAAGTGAGCATGGAGATGGGTGACAGGAATCGTCGGAGGTTTCATTTGTCCCATTCGCTGCTTCTGCCAGGAGGAGAGGGACCTGGGGGTGTTGGTCGACAGCCGACTGACCATGAGCCAGCAGTGTGCCCAGGTGGCCAAGAAGGCCAATGGCATCCTGGTTTGGATCAGAAATGGTGTGACTAGCAGGTCCAGGGAGGTTATTCTCCCTCTGGACTCAGCACTGGTGAGGCTGCTCCTTGAATCCTGTGTTCAGTTGTGGGCCCCTCAGCACAAGAAGGATGTTGAGGCTCTGGAGAGAGTCCAGAGAAGAGCAACTAAGCTGGTGAAGGGGCTGGAGAACAGGCCCTGTGAGGAACAGCTGAGAGATCTGGGGTTGTTAGGCCTAGAGAAGAGGAGGCTGAGAGGAGACCTCATTACTCTCTCCAACTCCCTGAAAGGAGGTTGTGGAGAGGAGGGAGCTGGGCTCTTCTCCCAAGGGACAGGACGAGAGGGAATGGCCTCAAGCTCTTCCAGGGGAGATTTAGGCTGGAGATTAGGAGGAAGTTTTTCACGGAAAGGGTCATTGGGCATTGGAACAGGCTGCCCAGGGAGGGGGTTGATTCCCCTTCCCTGGAGGTATTTAAGGTGCAGGTAGACGAGGTCCTGAGGGACATGGTTTAATGTTTGATAGGAATGGTTGGACTCGATGATCCGATGGGTCTCTTCCAACCTGGTTGTTCTATGATTTGATTATTCTGCCAGAGCATCATTAGGATTGGGCTCGGGGCGACACAAGGAGGGTATGTTTGAGGAGCAATGTGCTGCTCCCACACCCTCCATCTCCCTGATCTAACTCCCTTCTGCTGGAAGAGAACAGTGAGGAGCTGACGGCGTCGGATCCTGGAGGACTGAAACGCTGCTTTCTCCTGCGGCTTGTTCAGAAGGTGTCAGACAAATCCGTAAGTGATGTCCGATGTGAACTTTGGATTGACCTAACACCCGAAAGCAGTGAAAGGGAGAAGGTGCTTATGAGAAGTAAAAGGAATAAAATTGCAAATTAGAAAGCTCTGTTGCTAAAAGAGCAGAAATCAAATTGACACCACACAGCTCTCAAAGGCACGTTAATACAATTGGACACGTCTTAAGCACTTCCAGACCTTCTTTAAAGAAAAAAGGAGGGGGGGAAGCACAAATAACACAGGCAAAAATGCTGCGTTGAAACCTAAAAATAGAGTGGTCAAGATTCAAACCAGGTTCATCGCACTGGAAACAGGGAATTCATCTCTCCCTAGGAGAGTCTGGCTTCCTTTTGCTCCTCAGCCTGGCTCCCCAGGGCCCCTCGCAGTGCGGAATTATAGAATCATAGAATCACCAGGTTGGAAGAGACCCATCGGATCATTGAGTCCAACCATTCCTATCAAACACTAAACCATGTCCCTCAGGACCTCATCTGCCTGCACCTTAAACACCTCCAGGGAAGGTGACTCAACCCCCTCCCTGGGCCCAATGACCTTTTCTGTGAAAAACTTCCTCCTAATCTCTAGCCTAAATCTCCCCTGGTGGAGCTTGAGGCCATTCCCTCTCGTCCTGTTCCCTGTCCCTTGGGAGAAGAGCCCAGCTCCCTCCTCTCCACAACCTCCTTCAGGTAGATGTAGAGAGCAATGAGGTCAAAGATGCGAGGAGTGTGCAGTGCAGGGGATGTCCCAGAGGGGCAGGGGCTCCAGCAGAGCCTCTAAAGACAAACTGAGGACTGGAGCACCTCCCACACAAGGCCAGGCTGAGAGAGTTGGGGTTGTTCACCCTGGAGAAGAGAAGACTCCAAGGAGACCTTATAGCAACCTTCCAGTACCTGGAGGGGGCTCCAGGGAAGCTGGGAAGGGACTTCATACAAGGGCTTGGAGTGATAGGACAAGAGGGAAGTGCTCTAAATTGGAAGGAGAAGGTTTAGACTAAGCATTAGGAGGAAATTCTTCACACTGAGAGTGGGGAGGCCCAGGTTGCCCAGAGCAGGGGTGGCTGCCCCATCCCTGGAGGGGTTCAAGGGCAGGTTGGATGCGGTTTGGAGCCCCTGATCCAGCGGGAGGTGCCACTGGTGGGATGGAATTAGATGATCTTTATGGTCCCTTCCAACTCTAACCATTCTATGATTCTACAAATCATCCCAAACTGTTAATTCTTCCAGATGTCGAGGCACAAAGTGCTTCTCCCTCGCAGTGTTAGAATCATAGAATCATAGAATCATAGAATCATAGAACAACCAGGTTGGAAGAGACCCATCGGATCATCGAGTCCAACCATTCCTATCAAATCCCCATTGTGCAGCTGATGGATGCCAGTACCAGCCTGCAGCCCCAGGGCACATTTTTTTAATTTTGGGGTTCCCTCCCTCCTGGTCAAGCAAGGTGTGTTGCTTTCATCAGGCAGGAAGGGTAGTGCGAGCCTGGAATCCGCAGTCCAAGCTGCCTGGAAGTTACCCGAGAGCCGGAATCCAGAAAAACCGCCAGGGTTTTGTTTGTTTAACATTAACAATTCGGGGAGGGGGCGGGAGAACATTTGTTGGAGCTAAAACCAGATGTGAGGCATCTCGGCCACAGAGCTTTCTGCTTCTCTTCTGTTTTGCGCTCCCCCCCCTTCCCCCCACCCCCGGTAAGATAAAAGAAACTGCAGTTAAGGTTTAGGTTGCGGCAACTCTCGGATTTCACTCTGGCTACGGGGGTGCTGGCAGACGCTGCTTGGCGAGACCACAAATGATCTTTTTTTTTGTTGTTCTACTGATTCGGGGGCCGCTGTTCCCCAGGGCACATGTGGTTCGAGGGAGGCTGTCGCTCGGCCCTGGCTCGAGCCACAACTTCCAACCAGGCCGAGAGTTTGCTTGGTTTGATTTCTTCCTCGACAGAAGTGTCGGAGAAGAAAGAAGAGGAGCCGGTCGGGATGATGTGGCCACGTCGCGCTGTGTCTTGCGCTGAAGGCATCGTCTCTGCTCAGGAAGGAGAGGCTGGAGTCGCCACTCGGGGCCTCCACAGCCATCACCAGAGGAATTCCTGCCGGATCTGCCTTCCCCTGTGGCCTCCTCCTATAAATCTGCTGCAACCAGAAACTTGGAGAGGAAGGCCAAGCTTTCCCTGCTCCAGTTTCACCACTCATTGCAGACCCCGTAGCTTTTTGGAGTAAACATCAAGTTTTCTGTTCTGTGTTTATGCCTACGTAGCCCAGTGGGGTTCTCCTCTATACCTGGACCATTACCCGAGGAGTAATTAAAATCATTAACAGGCGTAATTAACTGTTGGAGGGTAAAGGAGAGTTTTAGCACATTATATCAGCAACAATTAAATAAATTACCCCTTTTTGTCCTGCCAAGAATTGACAGACAGGGGGAGAAAAAGAGGAGGGAGATGCAGAGACTCAGGCGGTGGCACCGAGCAAGCGAATGGGGGTCGATGGCTCTTGTGTTGGGAGACAAAAGCGAACAAAGAGGCACCAAATGAAATTACCAAGTGGCAGATGCAAAACGAACATATTCCGCACAATGTGTAATTAAGCCGTGGGACTCGTTGCCCACACGGATCCCAAAAATCGTAATGGTTTAGCGAGCGGTTAGACAAATTCTTGGAAGACGAGCCGGTGGGGCTGGGGAAGACAAAAGCTCAGCTCCAGTGCAAGGAGGAGCCCAAGCTGCAAGCTGCGGGAGGCAGGGACAGGACCTGGAGAAGTCACCTGGCTCTGCCCTTCCCCATCCTCTTCTCCCAAGGCACAGGGGACAGGACAAGAGGGAATGGCCTCAAGCTCCACCAGGGGAGATTTAGGCTAGAGATTAGGAGGAAGTTTTTCACAGAAAGGGTCATTTGGCATTGGAATAGGCTGCCCAGGGAGAGCTTTGATTCACCTTCCCTGGAGGTGCTTAAGGCACAAGTGGATGAGGTCCTGAGGGACATGGCTTAGTGTTTGATGGGAATGGTTGGACAAAATGATCCGATGGGTCTCTTCCAACCTGGTGATTCTATGATTCTATGATTCTATCCAGCCCCTGGCTCTGCCCTTCCCCATCCAGCCATCCCCTGGCTCTGCCCTTCCCCATCCATCCCTTGGCTCTGTCCTTCCTCATCCAGCCCCTGGCTCTGCCCTTCCCCATCCAGCCCCTGGCTCTGCCCTTCCCCATCCATCCCTTGGCTCTGTCCTTCCTCATCCAGCCCCTGGCTCTGCCCTTCCCCATCCAGCCCCTGGCTCTGCCCTTCCTCATCCAGCCCCTGGCTCTGCCCTTCCCTATCCATGCCCTGGCTCTGCCCTTCCCCATCCATGCCCTGGCTCTGCCCTTCCCCATCGCCTCTGGCTGGAACTGGAGGCAGTGGGATACAGGCTTGTACACACTGCTGGTCAGAGCCCTGCTGGCTGCACATCTGGCACCTCGAACGGAGAAAAGATCACTTGCTATCATACTCCACACACTCCTCTGACCATTGCTGGGGACAGATGCACTGTGGTGACTTCAGCACAGTGGTACCGGAGATGCTGTGTTCCTGCTGAGCCTCGTGCTGCTGGACCTCAACTTCTCAGCAGCTGATAAGAAGGCTGCAGCCTGTGCCCAGGAACCTGATTATCTGCCAGAGCTGAATCACGGGCTCCTCTTTAACCACCCTCATTGGGGAGGATACCCAGGAGGAACAGGGTACTTTTGCCCTTTGCAAAAATTCCTTCCCTCAATGCCTCCCTCGGGGCTGGCAGGTTTGCTTGGTGCTGCTGATGTTGCATAGACTGAATCATAGAATCATAGAATCATCAGGTTGGAAGAGACCCACCGGATCATCGAGTCCAACCATTCCCATCAATCTCTAAACCACGTCCCCCAGTGAGGTGAGGGCCACCAGTGGGTCAGGGGAAGGTGTTCCGGGTGCCTGGCTCTCCTTGTTGCTCTGTTTGGGCTCACGGAATATTTCTAAGCCCTGGTTTTGGCCTGTCCCGTCTACGTGTCTTTCTAGCTTCATTTAGTGCTCTAGCCTCTAGGTGGTGGTCATGTCTGAATATTCTTGTCTAACTGCACTGCAAATATAAATCAATAATCAGGGAGGGCCTGAAGCTGGTGAAGCTGGTTGAGCAACAAAGCTGGTGAAGGGGCTGGAGAACAGGCCCTATGAGGAGCGGCTGAGAGAGCTGGGAGGGTTTAGCCTAGAGAAGAGGAGGCTGAGAGGAGACCTCATTGCTCTCTATAACTACCTGAAAGGAGGTTGTGGAGAGGAGAGAGCTGGGCTCTTCTCCTAAGGGACAGAGGACAGGACAAGAGGGAATGGCCTCAAGCTCCACCAGGGGAGATTTAGGCTAGAGATCGGGAGGAGGTTTTTCACGGAAAGGGTCATTGGGCATTGGAATAGGCTGCCCAGGGAGGTGGTTGAATCACCATCCCTGGAGGAGTTTAAGGGACGGGTGGATGAGGTCCTGAGGGATTTGGTTTAATGTTTGATAGGAATGGTTCATTGCTCTTCTCTGCACTTGCTCCAGAGCCTCAACATCCTTCTTGTGCTGAGGGGCCCACAACTGAACACAAGATTCAAGGAGCAGCCTCACCAGTGCTGAGTACAGAGGGAGAATAACCTCCCTGGACCGGGAGGTTTTGGGTCCCTCACTCCACGTGGGACATTGAGGGGCTGGAGTGTGTTCGGAGAAGGGGACCTGGAGCTGGAGAAGGGTCCCAGGATTTCTGGGAGCAGCTGAGGGACCTGGGGCTGTTTATCTTGGAGAAGAGGAGCCTGAGGGGGGACTTCATTGCTCTCTGCAGCTCCTGGGGAGGAATCTGTGGTGAGGAGGGAGCTGGTCTCTTCTCCCAGGTGACAGGTGATAAGACGAGAGGGGATGGCCACAAGTTGTGCCAGGGGAGGTTTAGGTTGGATAACAGGAAAAAAATCCTGCATGGAAAGGGTTGTCAAGCACTAGAAGGGGCTTCCCAGGGCAGTGCTGGGATCACCATCCCTGGTGGGATTTAAAAGTTATGTGGCACTGAGGGACAGGCTTCAGTGGGGAACTTCAGGCTCGAGCTTGGTGGTCTTTTCCAACCTAGATGGTTCTCTGATCCTGCAGTGTCCCAGCACCCAGCAGCCTGAGGGAGAGATGGGTCCCCCCAGCTGCCCCCACAGCCATTGCTTCATATGGTTGGACTCGAAGATCCGATGGGTCTCTTCCAACCTGGTTGTTCTATGATTCTATGATTTTTCTCTTCTCTCTTGGCCAGGCCTGTGGATCTCAAACTGCCCAGTTCAAGCTCTCCAGCTTGCTTCAATCGAGATCTGCATGACAAAACCACCGGCCTGAGCTCATTTTGGTGATCGCTTGCGCCGGGAACCTTAGGACTTTCATCAAAAGCTTGGATGATTTTCGGGTCTGCGTTTTTATTCATTACAGCATTGGCTGACAAAGCCCATTACATCATCCAGTTGGAAGAGAAATTCTCTGCAGCTGCTTCGGTGGCACGGGGAGGGTTTGGTGAAAAAAAAAAAGGCAGATTTTTGTTTCTTTCTTTCAGGGCAATTTTCCTCCCAATTGCTGGAAAACCGCATGCTAAAAGGCTTCAAAAGTGGAAAGGAAAAGGGCAGCCTGCAGCAGTTTGAACCATTCATCTTTTTTTTTGTTTTTATTATTATTATTTCTTTACCAAAGACCAAAGGAAGGAGGGGGGGGAAAGAAATAGCCCCATTACCCCCGCGCATCCAGCACGCCCGGCCAGGCGTGAAAAGCGAAGGCAGCGTCATGGCAATGGCAGATGGCACGAAGCGGGAGGGAGGGCTCCGTCCCCGACCTCCGGACGGACCACGCTCCTAATTAGCTCTGGAGCGGAGTAATTAAAGCTGGAGGTAAGGCAAGCGATTCCTTTCTCCTCCGAGGGCACTTGAAGGGCTGGGATGCTGGAAGGCGTCTGCCCGAGAGTCGGAACTGGACTCTGTGTGCAGGCTCGGAGCTCATTTCCCTCCCAGCTCAGCCCTCCTGCTCCGACTGGGAGCAGGGAAAGTGCTCCTCCTCGTTCTCCAAATGACCATAGGCTGCACAATATTAAAATAAAATGTGGCGTTGCAAGGAAATACCCATGAAAAGGAGAGAGGCGGCGGCCAAACTCCATGCTGATGACATTCAAACGTGACACACTCAATTATTTGGCGTTGATACAGCTCTCGGCTACTCTTGACCCAGCCCAACGCAGAGCTCTCCCTTCTCTGTCCTCCACCTCAGTTGTTTCTGGAGTATTTTGCTGTACTGGGTAACCTCACTTCTTTTAATCCCCTTTCCTTGGTTTGCTCTGAAAGCAGCAGCTGGAAGTGAATTATTTTCGTTGCTGCCGAAATGGGTGCAAAGCTCTCACCAAGTGAGATTTATAGGGCAAAACGCACACAGAGCACTACGGAAAAAATATTTAAGCCCTTCAATCATTATAATCAAAAGAGAACTCAGGGAATAAAATCCATAACCTGATATAATATTTTCTCCAGTGCCATCACCCTTGGGAACAGCCCCTGCTGCCCCAATGGAGCAGGGACTCCCAGTGGCTGTGGGGTAGGTGAGGATGGAAAGGGTCAGTGGGCATTGGAATAGGCTGCCCAGGGAGGTGGTTGATTCACCTTCCCTGGAGGTGTTTAAGGTGCAAGTGGATGAGGTGCTGAGGGACATGGTTTAGTGTTTGATAGGAATGGTTGGACTCGATGATCTGATGTGTCTCTTCCAACCTGGTGATTCTATGATTCGGAAAAGAGGTGACTCTGGTCCTCTTGCTTTTGGGGAAGAGAACTGCATAGATTAGGAGGAAGTTTTTCACGGAAAGGGACATTGGGCATTGGAACAGGCTGCCCAGGGAGGTGGTTGACTCACCTTCCCTGGAGGTGTTTAAGGTGTGGATGGACGAGGTGCTGAGGGACATGGTTTAGTGTTTGATAGGAATGGTTGGACTCGATGATCAATCTGTGTGAGCATCTGGTACCAGGTCAGGAGTTCAGGAAGCTAAAAATAATATTAAAAAAATCAGAGGGTCTTCCTTTCCCTGTCCCCTGCACATGTGAGGCTGCCTCCCAAAGCGCCTTTGATTTTCAGGTGAGGTATTTTGTTGCCATAGTAATATTATTCAGGTTTTGAAGTGCTCCCGTTTTAGTTTTCTTCCAGGGTAGACCTGTCACAAATGCTCAGCATCCTGAGCCCCTTCCCGGCCAGCGCCTTCCCGCTGTGCTGCAAAAGACCTCGGAACTTCAGCTCTGATCTGTCTCCTCAAGCATCACTGATGTCTCTACAGCACAAGCAGAGACGGGACCCTGGTCAGAGGGAAGAGACATGGGGGGGGTGAGGGGGAAACTCAGGCAAAAATAATCATAGAATCATAGAACAGAATCGTAGAACAACCAGGTTGGAAGAGACCCATCGGATCATCGAGTCCAACCATTCCTGTCAAACACTAAACCATGTCCCTCAGCACCTCATCTACCTGTCCCTTAAACACCTCCAGGGAAGGTGAATCAACCACCTCCCTGGGCAGCCTGTTGCAATGCCCAATGACCCTCTGTGTGAAAAACTTCCTCCTAATTTCTAGCCTAAATCTCCCCTGGTGGAGCTTGAGGCCATTCCCTCTTGTCCTGTCCCCTGTCCCTTGGCAGAAGAGCCCAGCTCCCTCCTCTCCACAACCTCCTTTCAGGTAGTTGGAGAGAGTAATGAGGTCTCCTCTCAGCCTCCTCTTCTCCAGGATAAACACCCCCAGCTCTCTCAGTCGTTCCTCACAGGCCCTATTCTCCAGCCCCTTCACCAGCCTCGTTGCTCTTCTCTGGACTCTCTCCAGAGCCTCAACATCCTTCTTGTGCTGAGGAGCCCAGAACTAAACACAGGATTTGAAGAGTGGCCTCACCAGTGCTCAGTACAGAGGGAGAAGAACCTCCCTGGCCCTGCTGGTCACACTGTTTCTGATCCAAGCCAAGATGCCATTGGCCTTCTTGGCCACCTGGGCACACTGCTGGCTCATGGTCAGTTACTGTCGACCAACACCCCCAGGTCCCTCTCCTCCTGGCAGTTTTCCAGCCAGACTTCTCCCAGTCTGTAGCTCTGCATAGGGTTGTTGTGCTCCAAGTGCAGGACGCGGCATTTGGCCTTGTTAAACCTCATCCCATTAGACTCAGCCCATGGATCCAGCCTGTTTAGGTCCCTTTGCAGAGCCTCCCTACCCTCCAGCAGATCCACACTTCCACCCAGCTAAGTGTCATCTGCAGACTTGCTAAGGGTACCCTGAATGCCCTCATCCAGGTCAATATCCCTCTAGCTATTTCTCATCTTTTCTCCCCAGCCCTCTCACTAAGGCTTGGAGAAGGTCAAAATAACCCAGTGGCTTTATTAATTAGCGCTAATGAACACCACTCATCTGGCTGGGGTGCAGCTGTGCTCGTGGTCCTCCTGCTGGCTTAGCACACAGGCCAGAGCGAAGCCAGGTTGGCCCCAGAGAGCTCGGAAACTCCGTAAATCCCATCTGACGCTACACAGGTGCCTCATTTCTTTTCCCTAAGCTGAATAAATTGAAGTTATCACTAAGAGAACTGTACTGAAATAAAGACTTTAAACAGGAGGGGCTGGAACGACGTGATAGGAATGGTTGGACTCAATGATCGGATGGGTCTCTTCCAACCTGGTTGTTCTATGATTTCTATGATTCTATGATGTTTCTCTGATGAGGAAATATTTCTGTGGTCGGGTGGGTGAAGCGGGTCCTGCAAATGGAATTTTATATATTTATATACTAAATATTTAAACAAATTAAGTTAAGCTATTGAAATATTTAAATTTGAACTACATGTGCTTTTTTTCTTCTTTTTTTTGCTATAATTCATTTAACAAAAGCAGGCACAGCGTGGAATGCATTAACCTAGAATCTCTTATGCAGGTGCCAGACCATATACACGAATGAGAACCCGGGGGTGCTCGTTCCACTGCGCAGTCCAAAGCAGCTCAAGCAAAGCAGGGATCAAGTTGTTTATTTATTTTTTTCCTTTGAAATTCGGAATAAACCACCTTCAGATTAACGAATCGAGGCTGCGTGCACGCAGAAGACCCCGACAGCAGCGTCAACCCTCCTCCGAGCGACTGCTGCATCTGGATAAATCCAGCACAGATTAGAGCGAAGCTTCCATGGCACCAACTCCCCCTGGAAGGAGGAGGAGGAGGAGGCTGCGGTGACGCTGCCGCTGGCCCTGGGCAAGGATGGAGCTGGGAAATAGTGATGGAATGACGCTGCCGTAGCCAAACAGGATGGTTTGGGGATGGCATGTGGCTCGGTTGCATCTCACACGCTGGAGGAATTATGGAAGCGGAGCCATTCCGAGAGCATTAGAGCGGCGGTGGTTTCTGTGCCTCACAAGATTACCCCAAGCTCGGCCCTGCTAGAGAAACCCTCGGAATGGAAACGCTTCTCCCCAACACAATAGCAGCCCAGGAGAAAGCAAGAGCCCTAACAATGAGTTTCTTTGGCCATTGTGCTGCTTTAACCCCTTTTCTGCATTCAGATTTCCGCGGTTGGGGGAAGGGGGGAAGGGTGGAAGGGCCGAGCAATTTAATGCGATAATCCCCTAAGCCTGGCTTAATGCACTCACTCCGCTCTGCGCCTTGCGAATTTTATAGGGGTATTTTGGGTGGTTGCAGCACTGCATGGGGTTAAAAAAAAAAAAAAAGTCCCATCATTAATTTTGCAGCTATTGCAAGGAAATAGTTCCCGGTGCTGGGCAGCCTGGGCATAAAATCTGTATCGTCAAAAGAAACAAATCCTCACACCCCAGATGTGGCTGGAACTCGGGGCTGCTACACCGATTCCCAGGTAATGTAGCTCTGAGTCTGGATCCAAATGAGGTCTAGATCCATCAATGATCTGGATGAAGGCATTGAGTGTACCCTTAGCAAGTTTGCAGATGACACTAAGCTGGGTGGAAGTGTGGATCTGCTGGAGGGTAGGGAGGCTCTGCAAAGGGACCTAAACAGGCTGGATCCATGGGCTGAGTCTAATGACATGAGGTTGAACACGGCCAAATGCCGCGTCCTGCACTTGGGGCACAACAACCCTATGCAGAGCTACAGACTGGGAGAAGTCTGTCTAGAAAGCTGCCAGGAGGAGAGGGACCTGGGGGTGTTGGTTGACAGCCGACTGACCATGAGCCAGCAGTGTGCCCAGGGGGCCAAGAAGGCCAATGGCCTCCTGGCTTGGATCAGAAATGGTGTGACCAGCAGATCCAGGGAGGTTCTTCTCCCTCTGTACTCAGCACTGGTGAGGCTGCTCCTTGAATCCTGTGTTCAGTTGTGGGCCCCTCAGCACAAGAAGGATGTTGAGGCTCTGGAGAGAGTCCAGAGAAGAGCAACGAAGCTGGTGAAGGGGCTGGAGAACAGGCCTTATAAGGAACAGCTGAGAGAGCTGGGGATGTTTAGCCTAGAGAAGAGGAGGCTGAGAGGAGACCTCATTACTCTCTCCAACTACCTGAAAGGAGGTTGTGGAGAGGAGGGAGCTGGGCTCTTCTCCCAAGGGACAGGACAAGAGGGAATGGCCTCAAGTTCCTCCAGGGGAGGTTCAGGATGGACATAAGGAAAAAATTCTTCGCAGAAAGGGTCATTGGGCATTGGAATAGGCTGCCCAGGTAGGTGGTTGATTCACCTTCCCTGGAGGTGTTTAAGGGACGGGTGGACGAAGTCCTGAGGGACATGGGTTAGTGTTTGATAGGAATGGTTGGACTCCATGATCCAGTGGGTCTCTTCCAACCTGGTGATTCTATGATTCTATGATTGTAACTACTTAACCCTAATCAGAAACCCCTTGTCTGAATCAGGCCTGAGGTGGAAGGACTGGAGCAACAGAGGGAACTAAACCACAAGGGATGCAAAAATCACGCAAATCCCTATGAAGGCAGAGGAGCAGGCCCTGACCTACTATCAACTCACTGAGATCTTGGCATCGTCGCGCTGACATTTCCATGGAGCCGCTCAGAGGCAGTCAGAGGGCAAACAGACCGTGAGGAATTATTGGGGAGGACACAGAGAACAAACAAACCAAGCGCTGTTCCGGCATCGCCCCAGCCCGTGCTGTGCCCACATGTCTCAGCCTGCTCCTCGCAGGGTGGGTGCCCAGAAAAGGGGCAGAAAGGTTTGCAAAAATCACCTGCTGGGGTTAAACAGAGTGGGGATTTCTTTATCCGAAGAGGTGACTGAAAGAGAATAGGACAGAGAACCTAAAGTGTACATTGAAGGGGGTTGGCAGCTACTTGGTTTGGTGTTGGTTTCAGATCCTGGTGCCCCTGAGCCCATTTTCATCACTGAACTGGAACATTCGTTTCATTAGTCACTTAGAAAGTTCTTTATAAACTCATACTCCTGCAGGCAAACTGATACAAGAGAGTCTTCTCATCATTGCCCTTCTCAGTAATTTATATTTAAATGCTATTTTTTATATGACTGTGTTTACAAAGAATTCATGAGCTCATTTACATATCACGGATATCAATAAATAATAAAACCCCCTCAAATAACCATTACACTTCTTTTTATTTTGATAAATCAAAGCAGAACTTCTAAAAATTCCCTCAAACTGGGGGCTCCATCCCAACTGGGGGCTTCATCCCAGCCGGGGGCTCCATCCTAACCAGGGGCTCCACCCCAACCAGGGGCTCCATCCCAGACGGGGCCTCCAATTCCAGTCAGGGGCTCCATCCCTACCAGGGGGCTCTATCCCAATCAGGGGCTCCATCCCATCCTGGGGCTCCATCCCAATCAGGGGCTCCATCCCATCCTGGGGCTCCATCCCAACCGGGCGCTCCATCCCAGCCAGGAGCTCCCTCCTAACTGGGGGCTCCATCCCAAGCAGGGGCTCCATCACAACCAGGAGCTCCATCCCAAGCAGGGGCTCCATCCCAACTGGGGTCTCCATCCCAACTGGGGGCTCCTGCGGACACAGGGTCAGGATCTGACCCTTGGGTGGGGATGCAGCCGAGTGCACTTGTAATACCAACACAAACTTCCTGGTCCCTTATGGCTCATATTGACTTTCCTGCTTATAAAAGCTGTGGAGATGCAGGCAGCTTCGGGTACAAGACTGAGGTTCAGTGATGTTCCATTTCCCAGGAACACTGATGCTATTTCCCTGCTCCTCTGCTCACCGAGCTCTGAGCACTCCACTGCTGCCCATTTTCACGGGTATTTCAGCCACATCTGAAATTCTGCAGTTTTACGCAAAATAAGGGACACGTAAACGTTTCAAGGATATTCAGAGAACGTATCGATGCGACGGCTGCACAGAGAAGCCGTTCCCAGCGCGGCAGCAGGGATGCACACGTCGTCCGCCGCTGGCAGCACTAAATGGCTGCCAGAAGAAATATGAGATATGGATCATTCCATGGAGCTACAGACTACGCTACTCCAGGCAGGAGGCTTTTTAGATTCCGGCGAACGCATTTCAAGCCACGCGACGGGGAGAAACAGCCTATTTCCATCACGCGGAATAAGCAATCGATGAACTTTGATGAACTGTTACAAGATAAAATTTAGAAACAAAGGAGAGTGGCAACCCAATCATTCCTCAAAATAGCCTTTCCTATGGGATAGCGTCGCCCCAAGTCGTGGGTATCGGGCACCATCTAGAGGGAAGGTTGGTACCATGCAGCAGGGAAACCAAAGAGTCGACTCAAAACCAGAAAAAAAAAATCCTAGAGCAGATATTGTATAATATCTAACAGCTATTTAATTATTACTTAACAGCTGGTATCCAGGGGAAAAAATTGTAGGAAGGAGTGGAAATTTGGAGATTCCTCCCGCGAGACTGGATGTCGATTTGCAGACAGGACTCTGTGCAGAAGCAAAACCCCATGACTGTGATTATCATTTTGCATCTCGTATATATATTTAGAATAAATAAGCCATGATACCAAAATTTAGTTTTGAGGCTGCTGCATTTAAAGATCATAGAATCATGGAATGGTTTGGGTTGGAAGGGACCTCAAAGCTCATTCAGTCCCACACTCTGCCACGGGCAGGGACACCTCTCACTGGATCAGGGGCTCCAAGCCCTGTCCAACCTGGCCTGGAACACCAGCTGAGAGAGCTGGGGGTGTTTATCCTGTAGAAGAGGAGGCTGAGAGGAGACCTCATTGCTCTCTGCAACTCCCTGAAAGGAGGTTGTGGAGAGGAGGGAGCTGGGATCTTCTCCCAAGTGACAGGGGACAGGACAAGAGGGAATGGCCTCAATCTCCACCAGGGGAGGGTCAGACTCAACATAAGGAAAAAATTCTTCACGGAAAGGGTCATTGGGCAGTGAAGCAGGCTGCCCATGGAGGTGGTTGATTCACCTTCCCTGGAGGTGTTCAAGGGACAGGTGGACAAGGTGCTGAGGGACATGGTTTAGTGTTTGATAGGAATGGTTGGACTCGATGATCCGGTGGGTCTCTTCCAACCTGGTTGTTCTATGATTTTAAGTAGGAAGAGGAATCGATCACAGTCCTTCCAGCAGCCTTAGGGAATAATAAAGCAACGAGGAAAATGTTATTGATGGGAAGCTGAGGCGCCAGGGAACCAGCAACAAGGGATGAGGCTTGGGAGTCACTGCAGAGCAGTAAACCACAGCTGGGACTGCAGGAGGGAGCTTGGCCAAGGGAAGAGTTACACAATGGCTGCTTGGGGCATGACTCATGCTCTGTTTGCACTGACCAGAGGGCCTGGGCACCTCTGCTCTGCGACACATACAGATAGTGGGTTGATTACTGACATGTGCCTCTCTCGGGGAGTGACTCCATCTGAGCTGTGATGAGGCTGCGACACGGAGCTCTTGCGAGTGTCATGTATTCATAAGCACTCAGGCCACCAGCAAACGGCAAAGCTCCCAGTCAGAACGATGGGAAGGACACAAGTGAGGGACAGACTCTCAAGCAGCACTTCAAAGAATGCCTTGTCATGTAAATCATAGAATCATAGAACAACCAGGTTGGAAGAGACCCATTGGATCATCAAGTCCAACCATTCCTATCAAATGCTATATATATTCCTATGAAATGCTATACATACACGCTAAAAATGAACTTATTCTTAATGTTTCAGCCCCATCAATTTATGATGATTTACCTCTTAGTATTCAAAGCAGAGAGATAAGTTGTCTTAATTTTCTAGTGATGACAGTATTTGTTTCACAGCCAAAGTTCATGGAGTTCTAATACCAATCACCAGGAATTTATAGTGCAAACCACAACTTTAGTGTAAAGAATGCTGTCAATTCATTTCATGTGCTTTAGTAACTCATTGGGAAACCACACGGAGCTTGAGGAGCTAGAGAAGAGGAGGCTGAGAGGAGACCTCATTACTCTTTACAACTCCCTGAAAGGAGGTTGTGGAGAGGAGGGAGCTGGGCTCTTCTCCCAAGGGACAGGGGACAGGACGAGAGGGAATGGCCTCAAGCTCCACCAGGGGAGATTTAGGCTAGAGATTAGGAGGAAGTTTTTCACACAGAGGGTCATTGGGCATTGGAACAGGCTGCCCAGGGAGGGGGTTGATTCCCCTTCCCTGGAGGTGTTTAAGGGACGGGTGGACGAGGTCCTCAGGGACATGGTTTAGTGTTTGATAGGAATGGTTGGACTCGATGATCCAATGGGTCTCTTCCAGCCTGGTTGTTCTATGATTCTATGATTCAGGGCGCCCATAGGAACCCGCTGGGGAAGACGGAGGTTGCGGGGCGAGAGATAGAGGGGATGAGGCCGCGAGGCCTTCGGGACACGAAGGGCGAGGGGCGAGGAAGGCACGGGGCTGCGAGGGGAGGCCGCGAGGCCCCAGGCGCGGAGGAAGCAAGGAGCGGAGGGGCCGTGAAGGAGCGACGGGGGCCGGAGGAAGAGGGGAAGGAGGTGTTTAAGGCACGGGTGAATGAGGCCTTGAGGGACTTGGTTTAGTGTTAGACAGGAACGGTTGGACTAGAAGATCCGATGGGTCCCGTCTCAACCTGGTTGTTCTATGATTCTACGACCGGAAGCGCTGCCTCCCGGAAGCGCTCCCCGTTCCGGCCTAGCCCCCCGCGGCACTTCCGGCCGCGGCGCTTCCGCCCCGCCCCGCGCGGCCTTGAGCGCCCCTGGTCGGCCGGCGGCGGCACTGCAACCCCCGCTCGGCGGCGGCCGCCTCCTGCCGCGGGTGCCGGGCCGGGCCGCGCCGGGGCCGCGGGGCGATGCGATGAGGCCGGGCGGCAGCCGCGCCGGGACCGGGACCGGGGCCAGCGCCGCGCACGGGCAGCCGCGCTCCTCCATGGCGCCTCGGCCGCTGTAGCGGCGGCGGCTTCCCCGGGGCGCCCATCCGCCGCCTCCCCTCCCCCCCCCCCCGCCCCCCCCCACCCCCGGGCCTCCCGAGGAGGAGGAGGAGGATGGCGGCGGCCGCCCCGACCCAGCTGGAAGCCGGTGGGTACGGGCGGGAGGGCGGCGGGGGCTGCCCCCGGGCCCGCCCCGCGCTCACCGCCTCCCCCTCTCCCCCGCAGAGCTCTACTACCTGATCGCACGCTTCCTACAGTCCGGACCGTGCAAGAAATCCGCACAGGTCAGCCCAGACACAGCGCGGGGACCGGGGCGAACCGGGGGGAGCGGGGAAGGGCGACTGGACGGGGTAGGGGACGGGGATGAAACCGGGGAAGGGAACCAGGATGAACTGGGAAAGGGACGGGGATGAACGGGGAAGGGGACGAGGGTAATCGGGCAGTGGGGATAGGGCCAAGTGGGGAAAGGGACGAGGATAACTGGGAAAAGGGACGAGGATAACTGGGAAAAGGGACGAGGATGAACGGGGAGTGGGGATAGGGCCAAGTGGGGAAAGGGACGAGGATAACTGGGAGAAGGGACGAGGATAACTGGGAGAAGGGACGAGGATAACTGGGAAAAGGGACGAGGATAACCGGGAAGTGGGGATAGGGCCAAGTGGGGAAAGGGACGAGGATAACTGGGAGAAGGGACGAGGATAACTGGGAAAAGGGACGAGGATAACTGGGAAAAGGGACGAGGGTAACTGGGGAGTAGGGATAGGGCTAAGTGGGGAAAGGGACGAGGATAACTGGGAAAAGGGACGAGGATAACTGGGGAGTGGGGATAGGGCCAAGTGGGGAAAGGGACGAGGATAACTGGGAAAGGGATGAGGATGAACGGGGAAGGGAACGAGGATAACTGGGAAAAGGGACGAGGATAACTGGGGAGTGGGGATAGGGCCAAGTGGGGAAAGGGACGAGGATAACTGGGAAAAGGGACGAGGATGAACGGGGAGTGGGGATAGGGCCAAGTGGGGAAAGGGACGAGGATGAACGGGGAAGGGAACGAGGATAACTGGGAAAAGGGACGAGGACAACCGGGGAGTGGGGATAGGGCCAAGTGGGGAAAGGGACGAGGATGAACGGGGAAGGGAACGAGGATAACTGGGAAAAGGGACAAGGATAACCGGGGAGTGGGGATAGGGCCAAGTGGGGAAAGGGACGAGGATGAACGGGGAAGGGAACGAGGATAACTGGGAAAAGGGACAAGGATAACCGGGGAGTGGGTATAGGGCCGAACGGGGAAGGGGACGAGGATAACTGGGAAAGGGATGAGGATGAACGGGGAAAAGGGATGAGGATAACCGGGGAGGGGGCCGAGGATGAATGGGGAAAAGGGACGAGGATGAATGGGGAAGGGAACGGGCATAAAACCAGGGAAGGGGATGAGGATAACCAGGGAGGGGGACAAGGATGAATGGGGAAGGGAACTGGCATATAACCGGGGAAGGGGATGAGGATGAACGGGGAAAAGGGGTGAGGATGAACAGGAAAAGGGATGAGGATAACTGGGAAAAGGGACGAGGATAACCGGGGAGTGGGGATAGGGCCAAACGGGGAAAGGGACGAGGATGAATGGGGAAAGGGACGAGGATGAATGGGGAAAGGGATGAGGATGAATGGGGAAAGGGACGAGGATGAACGGGGAAGGGGACCAGGATGACTGGGAAAAGGGACGAGGATGAAACCAGGGAAGGGGATGAAGATGAATGGGGAAAGGGACGGGGATAACTGGGAAAGGGACGAGGATGAACGGGGGAAAGGGGACGAGGATGAACGGGGGAAATGGACGAGGATAACTGGGAAAAGGGACGAGGATAACTGGGGAGTGGGGATAGGGCTGAACGGGGAAGGGGACGAGGATGAACGGGGAAAAGGGACAAGGTTGAAACCAGGGAAGGGGATGAGGGTGAAACCGGGGAAAGGGACGAGGATGAATGGGGGAAAGGGATGAGGCTAACCAGGGAGTGGGGATAGGGCCAAACGGGGCTGACTAGGGGGTGTCTCAGCTCTGTGGGCACCAGCCTCACGCCCTCCGTGTGTCCCCAGGTGCTGGTGGAGGAGCTGGAAGAGCACCAGGTAAGCGAGTGCCCAGCTGTTCGGGGCTGCCCTGCCTGCTGTCCCGGCTGTGGGGCTCCCCCTGGCCCTGGCGCTGACAGCCACCTCCCTCCCTCCTTCCCCCCGTGTCCCTCCTTCCCTTCCGCAGCTGATCCCGCAGCGCCTGGACTGGCAGGGCAAGGAGCACCGCCGCAGCTTCGAGGACCTGGTGAGACGAGTTTCGTGATCGGGGATGCGTGGGGCTGGGCCGGGATGGTTGGTGGTGCCGGTGCCGGCTGTGGGGGGGAGATGTTCGGTGGTGCTGGTGCTGCTCGGTGGTGGTTGTGGGCAGGGATGTGCAGGGGAGGCTGCTCGGTGCCGGCTGTGGGTGTGAGGGCTGGATGCATGGTGGTACCGGTGCCAGGCAGTGCTGGCTGCAGGCAGGCATGCACAGAATGAGAGAATGAGAGAATCACCAGGTTGGAAGAGACCCACCAGATCATCGAGTCCAACCATTCCCACCAATCTATAACCCGTGTCCCTCAGCACGTTGTCCACCCGCACCTTAAACACCTCCAGGGAAGGTGACAGCCCCCTCCCTGGGCAACCTGTTCCACTGCCCAATGACCCTTTCTGTGAAGAATTTTTTTCTAATGTCCAGCCTGAATCTCCCCTGGTGGAGCTTGAGGCCACTGCCTCTCGTCCTGGCCCCTGTCACTTGGGAGAAGAGCCTAGCTCCCTCCTCTCCACAACCTCCTTTCAGGTAGTTGGAGAGAGCAATGAGGTCTCCTCTCAGCCTCTTCTTCTCCAGGATAAACACCCCCAGCTCTCTCAACCGCTCCTCTTGTTCTCCAGCCCCTCCACCAGCTTCGTGTCTCTTCTCTGGACTCTCTCCAGAGCCTCAACATCCTTCTTGTGCTGAGGGGCCCACAACTGAACACAGGATTGAAGGAGCGGTCTCGCCAGTGCTGAGTACAGAGGGCGAATAACCTCCCTGGCCCTGCTGGTCACACCATTTCTGATCCAAGCCAGGATGCCATTGGCCTTCTTGGCCACCTGGGCCAGTGCTGGCTCATGGTCAGTTGGCTGTCAACCAACACTCCCAGGTCTTTCTCCTCCTGGCGTGGTCTGGTGCAGGCATCCTGGCCTCTTTCCTCTCTGGTGCAGGGATCCAGCCCTGTCTGTGCTCTGGTGCTGGGATCCCAGCCTGTCTGTGATCCCGGTGTCGCTTACCAGAGTGGCTGAGTGACATCGGTCCTGCTGCCCTGAGATGCTCATGTTCTTCCTACGAGCCTCTGGGTGAAGGCAGTGAAAATGAAAAATCCTTTCGGTTTGTTTCTGAAGGCTGCAAATGGCCTTGTTTCCATTTCTGGGAGCTCTGCGTGATAACGCATGGCACTGATTTGGCACTTTGCAGTTGGGATACTGCACACTCACTAATAGGTTTTCTAATAACGATATAGAATCATAGAACAACTAGGTTGGAAGGGACCCATCGGATCTTCTAGTCCAACCACACTAAACCAAGTCCCTCAAGAGCTCATCCACCCGTGCCTTAAACACCTCCAGGGAAGGTGACTCAACCACCTCCCTGGGCAGCCTATTCCAATGCCCAATGACCCTTTCTGTGCATGGTCCTCACTGTCTTCTCACCTGGATGGAACTGAAAGTACATCCTCGCCTTTCCCACCTCGCATACTGCAACGGTGATGGGGAATTTTGACATGACTGTTGCTCAAGCTGCGTTGTAGCTTGCTCAAGAGTTAGTTTTCCGCTGTAGCAGTATTGTAGGAGCTCAGCTGCAGATGCGGAGAGCTCCTTGTGGTCAGATGAGACATTCGTACCTGCTGGCTTTCCCTTTCCAAGCTGTATTTAGAAAGAAAGATGAACATTGTGATTCTTCATTCGTCTCGTGGATAATTCCAGACTGTATACTGAGTGAACAGACACGGAGTATGTGCTGCATGTGATAAACTTTGATGCTAGAGAACCTGAAAACTTGGCTGTGGCTGCTTCAGGTTTAGCTTGTGACAGCACCCGGTCCCCAAGAGGAATAGTAAGAGGGGAAGCATGAATCTGGTTGCAGACGCACTGGTTTTGCTTAGCTAGTTAGAGGAACTTCAGTGTTTTTTCCTTTAGTTCTGTGAATAGCGAAGCCTTAAACTGTTTCTTTGGGCATCAGACGGCATTGCTGAAATCATGTTGGAAATCATGAAATCTTGGTTGGACTCGATGATCTGGTGGGTCTCTTCCAACCTGATGATTCTATGATTCTATGAGCTTTTCTTTAAGGTTTCAAAATCGGGAAACAAACTGTTGCGGAGTGAGGCTTGGAGTTCATGTGAAATTGCTTCTCGCTGTATAGAGCTATCGAAATCCAGTATAAGATGCTTTTCTTCTGCCTAGAACTAGTCCTTTTAGATTGTCCTTTTGGTTAGTATCGTTGATTGGACTCGATGATCCGGTGGGTCTCTTCCAACCTGGTTGTTCTATGATTCTATGGTTTAACTGTTTATCGTGATTTACGGTAGGGACCAGGACTATAGATGAATCATTACAACCAGACAGGTTGATGCGAAGTAGGATGAGCTGAACTTCTCTGTTCGTGCTCAGGCTGCAGCTTTCTCTGTTGAGGAGAGGCCTTGTTCCTCTCAGCGCTTCGCATCTGATGCGATTGGAGTTTGGACCTTGGGTTGTTGCACACGTTTGTATATTAACCTGAGCTGTGTGACTGCAGCGAGTCGGAATGTTTAGAGCAAAGCCAGGGCTGCGGATAACACAAGTAACTAACCTTCATTTTAATCATCTTCGTCACATATTGAACTCAAAATTAATTACAGATGCTGGCAATTGGAGATAAAGGTGGTTTTTTTTTTTTTCTCCTTTTTGAACACTTTGGGACAGAAACCCAACTTCAATCACAATCCCTGCCTTGTGTGGAGATAATGGAACCCAGTAAAAGTTTACAGACCCAGAGAAGTCTGTTGTGTTTTTCCTTTTCCTTTGTTTCCTCGCTCTTCTCCTTTGGCAAATCCGACAAAGTAGTTCTTGTTCCAAGTGCTGAGGTTTCAGCTCTGTTTTCCATTCTCGGTTTGGCCGCTCAGGTTAGCGTTGGTGTTTTTCAGAAAAGGCGCCGGTGCCCTCACCATCGAGTACGTTGTGGTTGCTCTTAGGGCTTTTGGAAACCATAAAGACATAGCAACTAAATCGCCTGCTGGTGGCTTTTACCTCGGGAACGTTTGCTCCCACTGCACTAGAGCTTTTAGTCAAGATGTGAAAACTCTCCCATCGACGTTTCTTTTTTATCGTTTGAACTTGGGTCTTTAAATGTCAGATACTGCAAGGCAGAAGGGTAATTTCATAGAATCCTAGAACAACCAGGTTGGAAGAGACCCATTGGATCATTGAGTCCAACCATTCCTATCAAACACTAAACCATGTCCTCAGGACCTCATCTACCCGTCCCTTAAACACCTCCAGGGAAGGGGAATCAACCACCTCCCTGGGCAGCCTATTCCAATGCCCAATGACCCTTTCTGTGGAAAAACTTCCTCCTAATCTCCAGCCTAAATCTCCCCTGACAGAGCTTGAGGCCATTCCCTCTTGTCCTGTCCCCTGTCCCTTGGGAGAAGAGCCCAGCTCCCTCCTCTCCACAACCTCCTTTCAGGGAGTTGGAGAGAGTAATGAGGTCTCCTCTCAGCCTCCTCTTCTCCAGGATAAACACCCCCAACTCTCTCAGCTGCTCCTCATAAGGCCTGTTCTCCAGCCCCTTCACCAGCTTCATGGCTCATTTAAGACATGCTAGGAAGAATCACACCTCACGAGCAAAACCAGCCAGCGAATTCTAGTTTACATGCATTTGCATTCCTTTTATCTTTCCTTAATCCCACTTTGGAATACTTTTTACATGCAACATGTGTCCGCCTGTCTCGGTAATCGTCCAGGAATACTCCAAAGTGATTTTTATTTTTTTATTGCCTGCTGGTGGGCTCAAGACGTAAAACGTGTCTGTAACGAGGAGGGTCCTCCCTCTCCTTGTGAGGGCCTGAAGTGTGTCAAACTCGCCCGCAATTAGCACTGCTCGTTTAAATTATCTGTGGCAGTTCAGTGTGGAGTCAGCTGTTGTACAAACGAGTCGGGCTGAACTGCTTGGGATTATCAGAACAGTCTCCAGGCGGCTGGGCTGCTGTTGGAATCTCTCTGTGTTTATTCCTAATGAGACTGGCTGGCTCTGCTCTGGTTTTCAAGAACTTTTTTGATGGGTTGTCTCTCCTGGCTCAGCCAGTTTTGGTCTTTGTGCTGAGGATACGTGTGATTTCAGGAAAAACAGCAACCTCGCTATTGTCGGGCAGGGTATTTGAGGGGAGAATTTGCATCCCTGAGCGGCTGTGCTGGGATGGAACAGCTTATGGGATTTGGCTTGGGAGTTTCTGCCTTGCCCATCTGCATTGATTTAAAGTAAGCGCTGAGGCCGAGGTGCTGTTATTTATAGATCTCGCCGATCCCAGCATTAGCAGCGCCGAGATGTTACGGTCTTGTCACCTCAGGAAAATGTCATCTGGTGGCGCAGTAGATCCAATGCGTTCTCTCTGGGGAAACCGAGTGGCTAATGGCTTTTTAAACGCCTGTGTATTTGCAAACCCTGGACGTGTTGTGCAAGGCCGGTACGGGAGTTTCCTTTTGCTGAGATTTTGTGTTTGAGGTCTTGAGTAATTTCCTGCTTGCTCAGCTGCCTCCGTCCTCTCGGTCTCCTCTGCTGCTTTTTCGATACAGTTGTCAAACGATTCTGGATTGATTGTTATTTCAGCACGAGAGACGTGTTGTACGGCTGCCTAGGAGTTCGAGAGCTGCATCCGATGGGCGCTGGCTGACCTGCCTGGCTGCAGAGGAGCCTTCCACAGACTCCTTCCGTTATGCAAGATCAAATTTAGTCTGTGCTTTCAAGCGGTGTTCAATGGGCGTCCCAAGAGATCATAGAATCATAGAATAACCAGGTTGGAAGAGACCCACTGGATCATCGAGTCCAACCATTCCTCTCAAACACTAACTCATGTCCCTCAGCACCTCGTCCGCTCATCCCTTAAATGTTTCAGAGCGATCTGGTTCCGATCCCTGGGAAGACAGATGTCTTATATAAGTAGTAAACACAAAGAATCTTTGGTTTTTTCCCGCTTATTGGAACCTTCTTCGGAGGAGAAGTTGTCAGCAGTCAGACCAGGGGATTTCATTTGCTTGCTGCAGGGATCAACAAGCTTCGTGCCTGTCGTCTCGGACCCTTCGCTGGGTTGTCTTTGAGATGATGTGGTGACGCTTCCAAGTGGTAAACAGGTTTAGGGGTAGGGCTTTCGCCTGGTGACTTCACTAATAGTTCGTTATGTGCAGCTGCTTATCGCCGTGGCAGCTTATTTGCATACTGGTTCAAGCATTCCTGGCAGCGTTACCTCCACCCCTGGCTGCTTACGTAGATTTTTTTTAGAAGAATGACCTCACTTTACCCGTTTCTTCAACGTTTTTAGAACCTGTCTGGTTACTGCAACATAGAATCTTCGGCAGTGCTTTCTCATTGTAATCTTTATAGGGTCCAGGGACGTGATTCTCCCTCTGTACTCAGCACTGGTGAGGCCGCTCCTTGAATCCTGTGTTCAGTTCTGGGCCCCTCAGCACAAGAACGATGTTGAGGCTCTGGAGCGAGTCCAGAGAAGAGCAACTAAACTGGTGAAGGGGCTGGAGAACAGAACCTATGAGGAGCGTCTGAGAGAGCTGGGGGTGTTTAGCCTGGAGAAGAGGAGGCTGAGAGGAGACCTCATTACTCTCTCCAACTACCTGAAAGGAAGTTGTGGAGAGGAAGGAGCTGGGCTCTTCTCCCAAGGTACAGGGGACAGGACGAGAGGGAATGGCCTCAAGCTCTGCCAGGGGAGATTTAGGCTGGAGATTAGGAGGAAGTTTTTCACAGAAAGGGTCATTGGGCATTGGAACAGGCTGCCCAGGGAGGTGCTTGATTCCCCTTCCCTGGAGGTGTTTAAGGGACGGGTGGATGAGGTCTTGAGGGACTTGGTTTAGTGTTTGATAGGAATGGTTGGACTCGATGATCCGATGGGTCCCTTCCAACCTGGTTGTTCTATGATTCTATGATCTCAAGGCACCAAAATGTTTCTGTCTTTATAATTTATGCTAGGGAGCAGGACCTACTGTCACGTCATGCGTTTTTCAATCCTTCTGCATGATTTTAGTGTGCTCTTTTAACGGCTCGTTTTAAAACCCTGTTTTTAGACTCTGTTCCTCATCTCTACTTTTTTTTTTTCTCATTTTCTAAGATGAATTTTTTAATATTCTGAAAATACTTCCTAACCTACCTGAGGAGGTGATAATAACCTTGCTGTTGTTTACTTTTGCCACATGGAGTTTGGAGCAGTGTCTGCTAAGAGGTGTGGCTATAACCTATTTTGATAGGAATGGTTGGACTCGATGATCCAGTGGGTCTCTTCCAACCCGGTGATTCTACGAACCGATGCTGAGCTTTGCCTTTTTCCTTCCTTCTTTGAACGAAAATCCGATTTGGGAGACTTTGTTTTGCTCAGCTGCGTGTTTGCAGCTTCACCTTTTGAAAAGAGACTGTTACCAGTTGTAGCAGGCAAAGGTAGAAGGAAGACTCTTTGTTTCGGTTTCTTCTGGGGAACCTGAGAATAGAATTTCTGGGTTTGCTCTGGGCTGCGGTTTAAGCATTTGATCTGGAAGCTGTTATGGAAAAGCTCTCCAGGAGAATTTGCTGTCGCCACCTGCCCATGCGGATGTTTGGTAATAACAACAGTGATGATATTTGGATTAAGGACCACTTATTTGTGCTGTTCTGGCTTGTAGAAACATGGAAATAGGCACAGGGAGAAGTTTGATACAGCTTTCTGGCTTCAGGGGGAAAATTTAGTGAGCAGAGTGTGTTGAGAGAGTGAGCGATCCCTTCGATAGGTGCGTGGTGTATGCGTACGCACAGACCACGCACCTATCGAAGGGATCGCTCACTCAAATCTGGATGTTTAACAGAGATGCAGGTCGTTTGTGCTGATTTAACTCTGGCTTCAGGGCAGCTCTCGTGCAGATCTCTGCCGTCCTGAGCCGCTTAGCGTCTGGGCATCCCGGGCAAATCACCGCGTGTGGAGAAGTGCCACGTGCTCCCCCTGTGCCTTTCATCTCCCACATGTGTTCGTGTTCCCTTCTTTATAGAGCTGTGGCTTAATCTGCAGATGGTTAAGAAACAAAAGTCCCTTTTCCATTTCTGACTTGGTGCACTTGGGCTGCTGGGGAATATCTCCCTCTCTTGTCTCCGCAGCAGGACGCGGAGTTTAACATCTCTCTCTAGATGTAGAGTAACAGGGATGCTTCAAACCAGTGTCCTCCTGAGTGAAAATGGAACTGCAAGAACTATGAGGTGTAAAACAGTTCCTAGTTATCTTCCTAAAGAGGAAGTAGGGATTCGCTTTTAAGAAACAGCCTAAAAACCTCACGTAGTGCAGCTTTCCCAAAGCAGAAATATTAATCATAGAATCATAGAATTACCAGATTGGAAGAGACCCATCGGATCATTGAGTCCAACCATTCCCATCAAACACTAAGCCATGTCCCTCAGGTTTAGTGTTTGATAGGAATGGTTGGACTCGATCCCAAACACGTTTTCCAACCAAGCGATTCTATACTTATATGATTACAGTAGGAAAACTGTCTGGACCGCCCAGGAAGGCGGTTGAGTCGCCTTCCCTGGAGGTGTTTAAGGTGTGGGTGGACAAGGTGCTGAGGGACATGGTTTAGTGTTTGACAGGGATGGTTGGACTCAATGATCCAGTGGGTCTCTTCCAGCCTGGTTCTATGATTCTATAACATCTTGTAAAGTTTTGTTTTTCTAAAGAGAGAGCTATGGGCTGGGAGTTTTCCTGCCCTAAAAGTAAAATTCCACAGCTTCTGGATTGGTTACTCTTTTCCTTTTGAATCTTAGGCTTGATAAGTTGCTAAGAATTGGCAGTTGTTGTCTGAGAAGCATGTTAATAACTATTAGAGACCTAAAAACGAATTTAACATTCAGATTTTGTTAAATTGCTGATTCTCTTTTTCAAATTGCCGTTGTTTCAGATCCCATAGATATTGAAGGGAGGCTAAGGTCAGGATAATAAAGTACTTTGTAGCATTATCACATCTCTGATGTTTTAGAAATGAGTAAGAATGATAGGCAAATAGTTCACATAATCCTTTTATCCCGTTTTGACTTCTGTTATACTCTGTATATGCAACGAAAGACATAAACTGAGCTTCACTGGCTGTGTGGCTGGGAAGGTGCCAGTGTCAGTCTGGAACTCTGTGATTTTGAGGGGAAAAAAATAAGTTAGAATGACTGGAGAAACCAGTCAGTGCAGGAGAGATTTTGTGGTGTCGTTCCGTGATGCTTGAAGGATGAGAAGTCACAGGATGGGAGCAGGTTAATGCCATCATCGGGTGTATTTTTCCTGCAGAAAAATAAAGGCCTTATATAAGGCTGTTGAAAGGCCTTATTTTCAGCCTTATCTTCAGTGTGCAGCAACTGGAAGGGTGTGATGGGGATCTGGTCTCTCTCCTGTAAGAGTTCCCCTTCAGATTGGAGGAGTTTTGGTTGGATTTAGTTAATTGAGAGCTTTATGTGTCCTTAGAAAAGCCTTTGGGGTGGTTTTCGGTTAAAATTTTCCTTGTGGGATGGTGTTGATCCTGGCTGCGATGCAGGTGGTTCCACCACACGCTCGTGACTCACTGCGTTGAGCCTGTAGCACCACTGCCGTTGCCCAATTGGAAGGAGACGTTTCCCCATGACATGTAGTAATAATCCCTTTGATGACACAATTCAGTGAACAGTGTGTTGGCAGCACTTCTGAGCGAAGCACTTACCTTTTCCTCCTCCTCAGAGTGTGCAACTCTCTCCCGAGTGCTGAGGCAGGAGCTGAGTGTATCCCTGGGGTCTGGGTGGGCAGGATAGCAGGTTCTATCTGATGGTCATAGAATCATAGAACAACCAGGTTGGAAGGGACCCATCGGATCTTCCAGTTCAACCATTCCCACCAGTCTCTAAACCATGTCCCTCAGCTCCTCGTCCACACGTGCCTTAAACGCCTCCAGGGAAGGTGAATCAACCACCTCCCTGGGCAGCCTATTCCAATGCCCAATGACCCTCTGTGTGAAAGAAGTGGTCTTGTTGCTTGCTTTCCACCAGCTCTGGTGCTTCTGCGAAGCACAGTTGGCTTTGCCAACCCTGACAGAAAACCTTTCATAGAATCACCAGGTTGGAAGAGACCCACCGGATCATTGAGTCCAACCATTCCTATCAAACACTAAACCATGTCCCTCAGCACCTCGTCCACAAGTGCCTTAAACACCTCCAGGGAAGGCGAGTCAATCCCCTCCCTGGGCAGCCTCTGTCAGTGCCCAATGACCCTTTCTGTGAAGAATTTTTTCCTTATGTCCAGCCTGACCCTCCCCTGGTGGAGCTTGAGGCCATTCCCTCTCGTCCTGTCCCCTGTCCCTTGGGAGAAGAGCCCAGCTCCCTCCTCTCCACAACCTCCTTTCAGGTAGTTGTAGAGAGCAATGACGTCTACCCTCAGCCTCTTCTTCTCCAGGCTAAACCCCCCCAGCTCTCTCAGCCACTCCTCTTGTTCTCCAGCCCCTTCACCAGTATTTAGTATTATTTGACATCACATCATGGCTTGGTAAAACAACAAGCTGGTTTGTGACTATCTCTTTCTTCATAATATTGCAACAACTAGTAAAGTTGCGAATAGCTTGACTACAACTATGTTTCAGTTTCCAATCACAGGTCTGTTAAGAGCGGAGAGATGTGTTGATGTTGATCTTTAAAAAGGAGGTGGATGTGGCTCTGTGTCCTGTGTTGATGGAGCCGAATAAGCTCTGATGTTGAGTTTCCGCTGCTGGTAAATACAGTTGAAATCAGGCAAGTGCAGGCCACTCTGGATAATGAGGCACGGTTTGTTTGCTGTTCGAACTGGCTGTTGGAAAAACTATTGTCTCTCTTCATAGAAAACAGTCTCTGTCTGATGGGGAAAAAAAGAATGTTTTCCCAAGACGATGAATTCGGAGCCTACACTTGTGGTTCTAGAAGATACCTCTTCACCGTAGTTAAAAGCTGCAGTTTGGGTGTTCAAGGGTTTTAAACTTGATGGTAGTAACTTTATCTGACAGAATAAACCATAGAATCATAGGACAACCAGGTTGGAAGAGACCCATCAGATCATCGAGTCCAACCACTCCCATCAAACACTAACCAATTTCCAAATGCTTGCGTTCTTTGTGTGTTTAGGTGGCTGTCAATGCACACATCCCTCCGGATTATCTTCTTAGGATCTGCGAGAGGCTGGGACCCCTTTTAGACAAGGAGATCCCCCAGAGCGTCCTAGGGGTGCAGACGTTGCTCGGCGTCGGGCGCCAGTCTCTACTAAGGGCAGCGAAAGGTAAGATTCTCAATTAAGGTGTGATTGGATTTGATGTTAACCATCAGCCCCTCTTCTGCTTACATTCATAGAATCCCGCAATGGTTTGGGTTGGAAAGGACCTTCAAGATCATCCAGTTCCAACCCCTCTGCCGTGGGCAGGGACACCTCCCACTAGTTGGATCCTTCCTATTGTGTGTTTGCAAGAACCCTGGTTTGTCTCCTTTACTTCTCAGCTTTTGCCTTCTTGCCGAAATGCCCTTATTGCCGGCCCTGTTATGTTTTCCTCAGTCGACGATGTTATCCTGAGCAGCTCTTGCCTTCAGTTGCCCGATCTTGTTCCCTGCTCTCCCTGTTTTTCCTTCGCAGCCTGTTGGAGCGGTGTCTGTGTCAACAAAGCGATGAACGGGATTAGAGACTTGATCCATCTGAAATACAGACACTTTTTCAGTTACACCGTCCGTGACTGAAATAATCCAGCAGTTTCTGGGCTTTACTGGGCGATAGCCCAGTAAAGCCCAGAAACTGCTGGATTATTTCAGTCTGTTTCATTCCCTTTTTTCCACTATTTGATTCCCTGTCTGTGCAGGGAATGTGTACCTTCTCTCCTCACTCTGTGCCCCTGCCGCTTCTTGCCTGTAGGAACCAGAACTGATTTGATGCTGTGATGTGCTGATTCGGAGTCCTAAAATGCTGCAAAAGTCGTTATTGCTGTTGTAGAGCAGGCAGTCAACTCATGGAAGGGTCAGAGTGCTGGAGGCGACACAAGCAGCAGGAACAGTTTTCCGGGAGAGCAGGACCTTCCTGTTTCAGTGGCACTTGAGCACTTAATTTACTGCATCCTGTGAAGTCACACTCAGGTGCCACCGAGGACATTCTGCTGATGCGCTGGATGTCACCTGGAGGGATGTGCTGTTTGCAAACACCTTTACTTACGCCAAGTTTTGGAACTTGGTCTCGTTTTGCCTGCGCTTTGCGATAACTGAGTGGAGAATTTCAGACTCGCAGGGAGGCCTGAAGGGAAATGTTTCTGCATCTCGCCTTCATTTTGCCTCTTAGAAGGAAACAGCAGCAAAATGTGAAGAGAAATTAAACATTTTTGTGCAGGGAAACAAGTTACTTATGTGGATTAGGAGGCAGAGTAGACGAATCCCTGAAAGATGTGGCGCTTCGTAAACCGTGCGGTTAATTCATCGCAAAGAGAACGTGCTCTCAGGCATCTTGCTGAGCCACGTAAGCTTGCGTAGTTCAGAGATCTAAATGGTGATGTGTAGATCCACCGATCTGTGGCACTGTCCTTCTGTTTCAGTACTTACTGGGGAAGCTCATTTCTCTCTTTCCAGATGGCCAGAAATGGAAGAAATCCAGGTCTGATTTCTGAGGCGCTTGGAACGGTCTCAGAAAACTCACTATTGTTCTAGTGAGACAGGGCAGCTGGCAGCAGAGACCTGGAGAGCCTTTAGAGGAAAGAGTCTTTCATTTTGAAGACAATGTTTTGTGGAGCATCGTGTGCAGAGGAGAACCAGAAAGGAGGGCACATTGCCACCAATTGCAGGAAGAGAGATTTATTGGGGGGGGAAAAAAAAAATCTACTTTCAGGAAGCAAATGTGTGCAATGTGTGTGAATTCACAACCGTGTGCAGCACAGAAGAAGAGGTCCGGTATCTGCAGAAAGATTGAAAACATAGCAAAGTTCACTCCTGCTGTCATATAAAGCACACCTGCTTATTTTGATTCTCCGTTTCAATCAGTTTAGACTCCCTGCTCACCAAAATAACGCAGGAATAAGGTGAAGTCATTGACAGTTGTATTGCTTAGGAACTAGAATCATAGAACAACCAGGTTGGAAGAGACCCATCGGATCATCGAGTCCAACCATTCCTATCAAACACTAAACCATGTCCCTCAGCACCTCATCTCCCCATCCCTTAAACACCTCCAGGGAAGGTGAATCAACCACCTCCCTGGGCAGCCTATTCCAATGCCCAATGACCCTCTGTGTGAAAAACTTCCTCCTAATCTCTAGCCTTAATCTCCCCTGGTGGAGCTTGAGGCCATTCCCTCTCATCCTGTCCCCTGTCCCTTGGGAGAAGAGCCCAGCTCCCTCCTCTCCACAACCTCCTTTCAGGTAGTTGTAGAGAGTAATGAGGTCTCCTCTCAACCTCCTCTTCTCTAGGCTAAACACCCCCAGCTCTCTCAGATGCTCCTCTTAGGGCCTGTTCTCCAGCCCCTTCCCCAGCTTCGTGGTTCTTCTCTGGACTCGCTCCAGAGCCTCAACATCCTTCTTGTGCTGAGGGGCCCAGAACTGAACACAGTACTCAAGACAGATCTCTGACAGGCTATTTAAAAAGACACATCTTCTTTTGGGGAGTAGGGAGTGGTGCTTGATGCTCCTGATGCCAAGAATGCATCTGTTCGCTCCAGTTTGGCTGATTGGTTCTTTAATCCGCTCTTCGTCTTCCCGTTGCAGACTTCAGACACACGCTATGGAAGGGATCTGCATTCGCAGCTCTTCACAGAGGCCGCCCGCCCGAACTACCTGTCAATTATGGGAAACCACCAAATGTGGGTGAGTTTTGAAACGCGCATAAGGTGCTTTTTTTTTCTCTCCTCTGTGTCTTTATTACTGTTCCAACCGAAAGTTACTCTTACTGACTGAAACGCTACTGTGGGCTTGCATCAATGGCGCTTTTTTTGACATTTCACCGTGAATTGGTCTAAAAACTTTCTCATCGATGGTAGAACAACTCTTTTTTTTTTGGTATTATTCAGGCTTGTGTGTATGGATGTGAAAACATTAGTGGCCACGTTGAAAAGCTTTGCACGTTAGCTTCCTCTTTGGAGAGCAACGTGCTCGAGTACTTCTTTTTGTGCTAGACCTATGGAATATGTACGTGTGCTTCTGAGATGGAATAGGCAGGATTGCAGGAGCCTAGAGACAATCTCTTCATCCAGGAATCTTAGCCAGAACAAAGCGCCTGGCTCCCAGAGAACTTGTTTGATTCAAGAATTCATTTTAGTTCAGTTATGACAGAAAACAGACTACTTGCAACATCCCTCTGCAACAAGGAAATAATGAGCAAACCAGCATTTGAGTTACTGTGGTTTCAGTTGTCCACACAGTCAGATAGAGAGCTCTGTGAGACTCGGATACATGCAGGCATTCGGCTTACACATCGTTGAAGAGCTGCTCTGTTTTTTTTAAACTAAAAGTTATCTTCCTAGTGTGGCCTGAACTTTCATTAACCGTTTTTCTAGCAGAGAAATTTGAGTCTCACAAGCATAAATAAAAGTCCTGTTGGTCATGTTTGGATGTTTTACTTGTAGTTACTGTGTGTTTGCATAAATCATAGAATCATAGAATCACCAGGTTGGAAGAGACCCGTCAGATCATCACGTCCAACCATTCCTATCAAACACTAACCCATGTCCCTCAGGACCTCATCCACCTGCACCTTAAACACCTCCAGGGAAGGTGAATCAACCACCTCCCCGGGCAGCCTGTTCCATTGCCTAATGACGCTTTCTGTGAAGAATTTTTCCCTTAGGTCGAGCCTGAACCTCCCCTGGTGGAGCTTGAGACCATTCCCTCTTGTCCTGTCCCCTGTCACTTGGGAGAAGAGGCCAACTCCCTCCTCTCTCCAACCTCCTTTCAGGTAGTTATAGAAAGCAATGAGGTCTCCTTCCTGCCTTGTTGGGAGATGCATTGGCATCTGTCTCTCCCATCCCTTTGGAGATCATAGAATCATGGAATCGTAGAATAACCAGGTTGGAAAAGACCCATCGTATCATCGAGTCCAACCATTCCGATGACAGCACTCTCCTGTTTCTCCCTTGTCCGTTCCTGTTTGTGCTTCTGCACTTTCTCTATTACTAAAATGATACTAAAAATGAATCTTTGTCAGGCCACGAGAGTGACAAAGCCGGGGCTGGTTGCGGCTGAATCGCTAGCGTGTTTTGCATAAGGGCTGTGGTGTTGTGGCAGCAGAGTGACGGAGCAGCAAAGTTAATTACGGGTCTGCTGTATGGAAACCAAATGGATATTTGCCTGGAACTGCTGCGTGAGGAACTATTGCATTAGTACTTGTCCTGCTTGTAATTTATGAGTCATGCTGTGGATGTTCAAAAAGAAAACCATTTCCATCTATTAACGTGGTTACTTCTGTATGTATCTGTGTAGTTACTCTTTTCGACTGGTTCTGCAGTTAGTTTATTGTTTGCAGCCGGGCTCGTGGATTGCTGGTTGGCTGGATTCTAGATTTACTGCACAAACTTCTCTACTTGTGTTTCTGCAAGGGCTCCTGGATCTATCCTTTCACAAGGGAAAAATCGGACTGTGTTTTTCTGGAATATGTGGTGTTATGAATGAACTGTACTGTCTGAATCAAGAGCAACGAAGCTGGTGAAGGGGCTGGAGAACAGGCCCTATGAGGAACGGCTGAGAGAACTGGGGTTGTTTAGCCTGGAGAAGAGGAGGCTGAGAGGAGACCTCATTACTCTCTACAACTACTTGAAAGGAGGTTGTAGAGAGGAGGGAACTGGGCTCTTTTCCCAAGGGACAGGGGACAGGACAAGAGGGAATGGCCTCAAGCTCGGCCAGGGGAGATTTAGGCTAGAGATTAGGAGGAAGTTTTTCACAGAAAGGGTCATTGGTCATTGGAATAGGCTGCCCAGGGAGGTGGTTGATTCACCTTCCCTGGAGGGGTTTAAGGCACAGGTAGATGAGGTGCTGAGGGACATGGTTTAGTGTTTGATAGGAATGGTTGGACTCGACAATCCAATGGGTCTCTTCCAACCTGGTTATTCTATGATTCTATGAATGTCAGTGTTTGTTATGCCATCATGACAAAGCTTTGTGCTGCTTGCTTCATAGATTCATAGATTCATAGAATCATAGAATCACCAGCTTGGAAGAGACCCACTGGATCATCAAGTCCAACTATTCCTATCAACCGTTTCTATCATGACTGCTCAGTGGCTCAGAGAGCAGAATGAGTTGTTTGTTTTGTTGATTTTGTTGGAATTGTTTTGTTAAGAAACGCAAAGATGTTAAGTGGAAAGGGATCTTTTCTGGCCAGGGATTCATTTTGATAGGTATTGATTCCTGGAAAAATACAGCCCTACTCTGTGTAGATGTATAAACTGCTGGTAAGAGGGAGAAAATGCATGTGAAGATTAAACCAAGAAGGTGACTCTAAGCTGTGCAAGAGTCAGATTTAGGGGTTCCCCATAGTTAATCCTGAAGTTAGGTCACCAAATCCTTCTGTGTGCAAAATAGGTGCTTTTTTTCCTGGTGAGTAGCAACAGCCACAGATCATAGAATCATAAAAGCATTAAGGTTGGAAAAAGCCTCCAAGATGCTGCAGTGTGTGTGTGTCTGGTTCTAAAAGACGAGGTGATTTATGTCCAGCCTGTTTAACATTTTGAATTGTGAATTCCTAAACTGTGGTGGCTTAGTCAGGTTGAGTTTTCTGGAATGACTTATGGTTGGACTAGGTGATCCGATGTGTCTCTTCCAACCTGGTTGTTTTGTGATTCTATGACTTACTGAAGTGCTTAGGATGAAGTAATAGACGCCCATAATAACGTGTGGTCATGAGCGAGATGAAAAGGTTGTGTAATTGCCTGTGTGAGTGGTAAATAAGGCATAGAATTAGCAGCTAAAAGTATTTTTCTATCATTTTCCTTCCACCAGTGAAGATTTAAGGTTGCCTCAAGTGTGTTTTCTTGGTATAAGACTCGGATTACTTGTGGTTCTTCTCCCCACTATAAGTGATAGAATCACAGAACAACCAGGTTGGAAGAGACTCACGGGTCATCGAGTCCAACCATTCCTATCAAAAAAAGTCTTTTGCTTTTCTGTCTGATTGTGGCCGGGCTGGGACCCTCTGGTCTGTTCTCCGAAACAAAAGGTCATTCTCAGGAACTAGAGCAAGAAATCAGCGTCAACTTGGTCTGAGAAGATGGTCCTGTTGTGTGTAGACAAAGCTAACTTGCTTTTCTTAACAGGAAGACTAGACAAGCTCATTTTTTTATGTGAAAAATAACTTCAGTGCAGTTCTGGAAGTTTTCTCTGGCAGGGAATGGTGAGGGGGCAGACTTGGCAGCTAATCAGCTAGGGTGCTCCAAGGTTTCGGGCTCCTATGTTGCTAATTGTCCATGTGGGAATTGGTTTTGGTTGGTTTTTTTTTTTTAATGCTTTCAGGCTTTGTGAGGACAATAACTTCATTGTGCTGAAGAAAGCAAACTTCAAGGGGCTTTTTACCCTGCGGCTAACTCCCCAGTTCGATAACTGTGTATTAATCTTCTATCAGAAGATACAGAGCTGGGATTGGGGACGTTCAGTTTGGTTTGTGAGGTGTTTTAACTTTGCAGTTCTTTTGAAGGCAGTGATAGTTTATAAAGGGAGGGGAGACTAAAATCTCAGTCACAGCTTTGCATGTGTGACACGTGTTTCTGGTTTACCCTGAGGAGTTTTATATTGAGGACCAGACACACTGAACATTGGCTACGTTTTCATAGAATCATAGAACAACCAGGTTGGAAGAGACCCATTGGATCATCGAGTCCAACCATTCCTATCAAACACTAAACCATGTCCCTCAGCACCTCGTCCACCCGTCCCTTAAACCCCTCCAGGGAAGGTGAATCAACCCCCTCCCTGGGCAGCCTATTCCAATGCCCAATCACCCTCTGTGTGAAAAACCTCCTCCTAATCTCTAGCCTAAATCTCCCCTGGCCATTCCCTCTTGTCCTGTCCCCTGTCCCTTGGGAGAAGAGCCCAGCTCCCTCCTCTCCACAACCTCCTTTCAGGTAGTTGTAGAGAGTAATGAGATCTCCTCTCAGCCTCCTCTTCTCTAGGCTAAAGAAGATGTTACGAGCTAAGAAACGCTTCACAGCCAAAAGCTCTAGGGGCTGGCTTGGTGGCTGGGTGCGAACTCAAATTAAACACCCCAAATGTTCTTAAATTATGCATCGAATCAAAGGTTAAAATGAGACTCTTTCTGCATCCTGAGCCCTGATAATCTTTAGTGGGTGATGGGTTCCTGCAAAGACACGTACGTGCCTGCTCCCTCCCTTTCTTGCCTAGTGGGAAGGGTCATGGTTATCGTCAGTGAAACCACAAACAGTGCTTTCTGTGTGATGTTTTGTGCATTCAGATTTGAGGCTGTTCCAGTTCTTAGGTTTAGCAACATGAAATAATTTGTCGTTGTCGCAGTTTTCTCTTGTTCTTTCGCCGAGGCTGTTTCCCAGTGTGGGTGCACGCCACGTATTTCTTTTTCTTCTATTACTTTGTCACAGAAATGAAATTAAATTGCTGTTACTGCTTATAAGAGAGGTTTTATGGAGACCGTGGAAGACCATGGACCCTCACATAGGGTCTAGAACCCATTCCAAAGAGAGATTTTTATCACAAAAGAAGCATTTGAAATAAACTACTGTTATACTCCAAAAATAAATCTGTTCTTATTAGGTAAATATATGTTGCTGATATCAGGATTTCCACATCTGCATAGACTAAATGTATCTGTTGTCTGTTCATGGCTTGCACGCTCGGAATAGCTTCTAGTTAGCGTGAGAGCTCTTTGTTTTGCTTTACAGCTTCGTTAAGCAGCCAGGTACGATGTGGTGGGCATTGAAAGGCTTCCTCGGGTGTGGACTTTCTTTTATCAGGGCATTCTGTGCCTTCCCATAAAAGGGGAATAAGTTTGGATTTGTGGATTATAACAGTAAAGTTGTTACTAAACGTCATGGGATGGTTTGTGTCAGATGAGACCTCAAAGCCCATCTAGTCCCACCTCTGCAGGGACACCTCCCGCTGGATCAGGGGCTCCAAGCCCCATCCAACCTGCCCTTGAACCCCTCCAGGGTTGGGGCAAATTCAATTTTAGCTTAATATTTGTTTACTTTGAGTTCTGGACCAGATTCGTATCTTTTATTTTCTTTCTGTCTTCTTTTTCTCTCCCAGTCCATATAATTTCTGCCAGGCAATTAACTGGATGCGGACGCTTCAGCCACTTGTTCCCAACATCCACCTACCAACACATGAAAATGCATAAGAGGATTCTGGGCCACCTCTCATCTGTTTACTGCATCGCCTTCGATCGCAGTGGGAGAAGGATCTTTACAGTAAGTTAACAAATTGTCCTTTTCTTGGAAGATTGCTGCGTTTGCTTTGATCTCTTTCTTTCCTGAGTCCCTCAACAGCCTCATAGTTCCTGAGGTGCAGATATGCCTTCCTGAAAAGGAAGAGAAGAAACATCTTGAAATGATTGGAACCCCCATCTCTTTTGATGCTAAATTTCACTTGAGTGTGTATTTTAAATCTACTCACAGCTCTGGCAGACTGAAACTACGCCAGCGATTTGCTTCCCTGTGTTTCAGGGTTGTTCTGTCGCAGAACTTGCAACTCTCTCTGGAAACTCTGCTCCTTTGTCTTATTCTCATCTTTCTTACTGAGAGGGACCTGCAATATTCTGGGCCTGCTTAAGTTGAAACCCTTTTTTTTTAAACCTCCATTTTACCTTTTGGTAACCTAGGAAATGTGGATAATCTTTATCTCATGTTCCAGTAACGCCTGATGATAAGTAGAAACCCTCAGTACTTCGTCTGCTATTTGCTTCTCTACTAAATTTCCTTTCCAGAATCTGTAGGATGTGGGGAGATACAGGAATATTATTTTAAGTTCTTCTCCAGCATGTATTAACCTAATTTCTATGATACTGCCCTTGCTTTTTGTGGCGCATATTAAAAATTAAGCAGGTTTTTCAAGTGAATAATCATCTGTTAACTATTAGTGTTATTCCCTGTGTTGTCTTTCCCCTTGTCTCTTATCAATAGATGTTCAGAAACAGATTACCTGGAAGACTGATTGTTGTCTTGGTGTTCTTTCTGCCTTCTCCATTTGTTATAAATCAGTCAAATAGAGATGTTGTTATAATAATTACTCTTGGTTGCAGTGAGAGCCCTTTTGGTTTTGTTTATCTATAAAGAAATGTGTTAACCTACACGTGACGCGTGTTACTTTATATAATCCTTGGACATTTTTCTGTGGCATTAGGGGTCAGATGATTGTTTGGTCAAAATCTGGGCTACAGATGACGGGCGCCTGCTCTCCACGTTGCGAGGACACTCTGCCGAGATCTCCGACATGGCTGTTAACTACGAGAACACGCTGCTTGCTGCCGGCAGCTGCGATAAAGTCGTCCGAGTGTGGTGTCTTCGAACCTGCGCCCCAGTGGCAGTGCTGCAGGGCCACTCAGCTTCCATTACTTCCATACAGGTGAGGAAGGACTTTTTTCTCCTAAACCCTTGGAATAAAACGGTAGTAAGAAATGTGAATTAACAACCAGGGATAAAACTGTCCTTTTCATCTCTGTTTGGCAATGGAGTTTTGCCCCAGCTGGAGGGTGTTGTTTCCTTCCAAACTCACTTCTATGCAGTAGGTGATCCTGCTTCTTCCAGTTGTATTTGACTTTGTGGTCCTGTGGCTTCTTCCTCAGAGGGGCTGAAGAACAGGCCTTATGAGTAGCGGCTGAGAGAGCTGGGAGTGTTCAGCCGGGAGAAGAGGAGGCTGAGGGGAGACCTCATTGCTCTCTACAACTACCTGAAAGGAGGTTGTGGAGAGGAGGGAGCTGGGCTCTTCTCCCAAGGGACAGGACGAGAGGGAATGGCCTCAAGCTCCACCAGGGGAGGGTCAGGCTGGACATTAGGAAAAGGTTTTTCACAGAAAGGGTCATTTGGCATTGGAATAGGCTGCCCAGGGAGAGGGTTGATTCACCTTCCCTGGAGGTGTTTAAGGTGCAGGTGGATGAGGTGCTGAGGGGCATGGTTTAGAGATTGGTGGGAATGGTTGGACTTGATGATCCGATGGGTCTCTTCCAACCTGGCGATTCTATGATTCTATGACATAAATGCTCACCAAGAGCATCGAATTGACTACCCGAGCCAGGGAGATGTGGCTGGCATCTTCAGTGGTCGTCCTTGCACAGAGACTTGAGTCAGCACTCGTTTGTTAATAGAGAATGTTTATTTTTCAGAGGAATGCTGCCAACTAAAAATCCTTATGCCACAGTTTTATTTTCTCATTATTTTAGCCTGTGCCAGAAAGAGCTGTTCTGGATTTATAGGATACCCAGAGGCTGCAGCAGCCACAGAACAGCTCACACCAGGCTTTGCAGAGAATCTGCGCTTGTGTCCCTGCAGTTTCAGTTGGTGACCAGTGCCTGGTAAGCAAAAGCAGAGCAGGAAAAGAATAAAGTGCCAGCACTCTGCTCTTGAGGTGTGGCACGGCCAATGATGGCTAATAACGCGCAGCTTATTTGCCTTAAAATATCCACAACAACCAGGCAGGAATCCCCAACGAAACAAAATTCCAGCATAAAGAAAAGACAATCTCTGCGATTTGGCATGTTTTTTAAACAGAGGGAAGAACGAGCGAGGATCTGAATCCCTCTCCTCTGGAGCCTTCCTACCTTTGTTTCATCATGGTCTTCTCCATCGTGCCAGTACTTTCTGGGAGTCTCATGTCTCCTCCTCTTGCCTGCACTTCCAGTTTGGTCTGATTTCAATAATATTGCAGGTTACTTAATTTAAGGTGATTGTTTTGGAAACCCAGGTTACCACCTGCTACTGTGGTTTGTCTGCTGTTTGTTTACACACATCTGGAGAAACACAATCCTCACTGGCTTTTTGTAAAACTCTGGTAATTCAGAAAAGGATCAGTCTCACAGTTTTTTAAGAAAACATCCCTTGATTCCTTTCTCAGTTAGCTAGAGGAGTCAGTTTTGGTTTTGTTACCACGTTTGGTCCAGTTTGTCTTATAAAGAAGTATTTCTTGGTCTCGTTGCCCCTTTAAAAGGGTCCAGGCTTGTTTCATTTCTCCAGTTCACTAACTTCTGTGTGGTAGAAAGAAAGTCTTGCTGCAAAATCCAGGTATTTTCCATTCCTTGGCTTTATTTTTACGGAAATTCAAACTCTGTACTCATCCTTGATGCTGCTCTCTGTGCTCCTGGGAAGAAAGCTAATAAGTTGTGAAAAAGAATCATAGAATCGTAGAACAACCAGGTTGGAAGAGACCCATCGGATCATCGAGTCCAACCATTCCTATCAAAGACTCATGTTGATGTCCATTTACAAGTTTCCAGCATGTAAAGGGGAGAAAGAAATTAGCTGCTTTAACTGTTCCATCTTTTATTTTTAGTTCTCTCCAGCAAGGAAAGGAACAACGCGATACCTCACTTCTACTGGTGCTGATGGAACAATCTGTTTCTGGCAGTGGCACGCTAACACCATGAAATTCAAGTAAGCCTGCTCAGATAATTATAATTAAATAAAGGACAAATTATTTTGAGTTTTAGCATGGAAGGGAACGCTGAGATAATTCAAGGAGGTCACGTTCTTTCTTAATATACAAGTTTCTCGGGGTATGTTCTCTCGGAGACACACTGTGCGCTTGAGATACCAGTGGGTGGGACGTGAGTGCTTCTTTAGGGGCACTGGGGAGTCCGTGGGGGCAGAGATCAGGGCTGGTATTTCTGGCCTTTGTGCTTTGCAAGGCCGTGTTCTACAGGAGAACTTCCAGCTTTTTTTCTTTAGGACCAAATCCTAGTGCAAAATGTACAGGCAGAAGAATTATTTGCTTTTAGTTGGAAGAAAACATGTAGATGGCATCAAGCTGTACTTACTAGGAGTAAATGGTGTTAAACTGATGGTTTGCCTGGTTCTGTGTTAAGTAGATTTGAATTGGAATCGTAAGTAAGTAAAATAGTCTTTTTCCAGTTAGAAAACGATGATTTCCTTGCTTAACTAAGGAAGGAAATCTTCCTAACTTCCTTAACTTAACTTTCTTCCTTAACTTCCTTTCTTTTCCTTACTTAACTAAGGAAGGAAATCGCTAAAATTCAAGAAGGTCATGTTCTTTCTTAATATACAAGTTTCTCGGGGTATGTTCTCTCAGAGACACACTGTGCGTTTGAGATACCAGCAGGTAGGATATGAGTGCTTCTTTAGGGGCGCTGGGGAGTCTGTGGGGGCAGAGATCAGGGCTGGTATTTCTGGCCTTTGTGCTTTGCAAGGCCGTGTTCCACAGGAGAACTTCCAGCTTTTTTTCTTTAGGACCAAATCCTAGTGCAAAACGTACAGGCAGAAGAATTATTTGCTTTTAGTTGGAAGAAAACGTACGTGTAGATGGCATCAAGCTGTACTTAAGAGGAGTAAATGGTGTTAAACTGATGGTTTGCCTGGTTCTGTGTTAAGTAGATTTGAATTGGAATCGTAAATAAGTAAAATAGTCTTTTTCCAGTTAGAAAACGATGATTTCCTTCCTTAACTAAGTTAAGGAAGTTAGGAAGATTTCCTTCCTTAAATAAGGAAGGAAAGGAAGGAAATCTTCCTAACTTCCTTAACTTTCTTCCTTAACTTCTTTTCCTTTCCTTACTTAACTAAGGAAGGAAATCGCGAAAATGAAAAATAAGCTCCAGTAAACTGAGGTGAGAATTCAGAACTGAAGAGATTTAGGATTGACCTGAACCTGCTGAGCTGCGATGAGCTGTTCTTCTCGAGTGGTGTCGGAATAAAGGAACGAAAAGTAAAAACGTTGTGTTATTGCTTGCAGGGATCGTCCGGTAAAATTTGCAGAGCGCTCCAGGCCTGGAGTCCAGATCTCTTGTTCGTCCTTCAGTTCCGGTATGTGCCCCTCGTGAGGTAGCGGAAGGTGTTTTATGAACTCTAATTCCTATGGTGACAGCACCGTTATTAATTCTTAAAACCAGATGGCATTAAACTCATTTTTAGTTAATTATAGCACCGTGAAATCGTGAATGTTTGAAACTTTCCATGTTACGTGTCTGCCTCAAGCTGCTTTTTCTCTTTTTTTTTTTTTTCATAATTTAAGCTAAAACGTTTTGACCACCTCTGAGGAGGCCTGTGCTGTCAGTCTGCTGATTTGTAACATCATTTTATCCTGTAAAGTTTTCAAGAGAACAGTTCTTGAAACGTGGCAGACAACGGTCTCTGTTTGGTCTCTGTAACATCATTTTATCCTGTAAAGTTTTCAAGTCAACAGTTCTTGAAACGTGGCAGACAACGGTCTCTGTTTGGTTCCACCTTTGCCAGTCATCCAGGTCTGGCTAACGTCGAGGAGGATCAATTTGATGATCCGGCTGAACTGGCATCCTTGAATTGTCAAAAAAATAGTGGTTTTTACAAGCAGAATTGTAAAATTTCTCATTATATTTTTTGCTGGAGAGCTATTCCGCAGCCATGTCAGCCTTGACCACACTCCTATTCTAAAACCAGAAATCCTGAAATAACTAAAACCAATGCAGTAAACGACACAATCCTGCTGGTTTTGTGTAAACAGAACAAAATTGCAAGAAAATACCTTAATCAGTGACTCCTACTTCAGCAATAATTGATCTGATATTCCTCAAACAGATGCTGAAGATGGAAATATATATTTTGATTGCATTAGCATTTTTTTTAAAACTGTAGTTTGATGTTAAAGCAGGAATTAAATGAGTGGTTCCTGGGCTGACTTTTCCTCTCACGACCCCCATGTCTCTCCTAGGTGGCATGTTCATCGCAACAGGCAGTACTGACCACGTGATAAGAATTTATTATTTGGGCTCCGAATCTCCAGAGAAAATGGCCGAGTTGGAAGCTCATACGGTAAGGGATGAGTCATAAGGTAAATCTTCTGTTTCCCTGCTTTTCCTTAATTTAGGAATTTAGGTTTTCTAGAACCTATTTGGCTTATTTTCTGTCTTGATCTCTAAACTATGTCCCTCAGCACCTCATCCACCCACACCTTAAACACCTCCAGGGAAGGTGACTCAACCTCCTCTCTGGGCAGCCTCTGCCAGTGCTCAGTGGCCCTTTCAGTGAAGAATTTTTAACTTATGTTGAGCCTGACCCTCCCCTGGTGGAGCTTGAGGCCATTCCCTCTCGTCCTGTCACTTGAGAGAAGAGCCCAACTCCCTCCTCTCCACAACTTCCTTTCAGGTAGTTGTAGAGAGCAATGAAGTCTCTCCTCAGCCTCCTCTTCTCCAGAATAAACACCTCCAGCTCTCTCAGCCACTCCTCATGTTCTCCAGCCCCTTCCCCAGCTTCGTTGCTCTTCTCCGGACTCGCTCCAGAGCCTCAACATCCTCCTTGTGGTGAGAGGTCCAGAACTGAACTTGTTCCTTCTGACCCTTTAAGTGTCAGTGGGACTGAGCTGAACATCATTTCTCTTTCTTGATGTGTCTTGACTCTGTCACCTCTCTGAAGTTCTGTATTTCAGCGTCTGAGGAAGTTTTAACTTCAAGTGCAACTTCTCTGTTCTTGAACTTGTAAGAGATTAACTTGTGGGAGAAGTACAGGAAGAGACAATTTGCTAAAGAGCAGCTCCGCGTTAAGACCTTTTTGGATGAGGTTTTCAGCTTACAAAGCACTCACTACTTTTTTTTTTTCCCTCCTCTTTAGGACAAAGTGGTCGCGGTCCAGTTCTGCAACAACGGCGATAGGTGAGTGGCTGAGGAGAAATGCACTATTTAATTTTCCGAGTAACTTCTCAGAACAAATTTGGAACAATTGCTCTGAGATCCTAGAGTGACCTCTTGGCAGAGGACTCTCGTTCACCTTCGGAAAGGTCGCTAGACCTTTCCGAAGGTGAACGAGAGTCCTCTGCCAAGCTCCTAAATGTCTTTGCTACAGGATTTAGCAGGATGGAAAACTCCACACCAAAATTTCATGACTTTATCTTTTTATTTTTCATCTCCCGTAGCTTAAGATTTGTCAGTGGAAGCCGAGATGGAACAGCAAGAGTGTGGCACTACCAGCAGCAAGACTGGAAGAGCGTAGTCCTGGATATGGCTACGAAAATGACAGGGTAAGACCTTTTGCAATCCAAAATCTTCTGTCACATTGAAAATTATTGACTTGCTTCCTTTTTGAGTGAATTGCAAAATGGTTTTGAATGTTGAAAATACCATCACTCTGTTAAATTACACAGATGAGTAGCTTCAACGAGGAGATGTGACATTCCTCGTTCCCTACTCTGATGTTGAGGACTTATTTAGAATTTTACATATGAAGTAAGAGTGTCAGATCGAGTTAATCTCATGGAAAGAGGTTTTAGTAGAACCTCGGTAATAGTATGTGTGTTCCTGTGCTCTGCTGGTTTGGATTTTGTGCTGTGGAATGCAGTTAAAATTATAATTGGATTTGGTTTAGTGTTTGATAGGAATGGTTGGACTCGATGATCCGATGGGTCTCTTCCAACCTGATTGTTCTATGGTTCTATGATAAGGAATTATATAATAAAGTGTGCAAAATGTGTGATCTGAGTGCAAATGTGGATGTGTTGATCAGTGTCTGGCGTTAGACTCAACTGCTATAGGAAACTGACAGCTTCTGCTGCCAACCCAGTAATTAAATCCAGTAAATAATTGTTGATTAAAATAAAAAATAATGACCGACTACAGCTTATTTTACCCACCTGAGGACAAGTGCCCCTAAGCCGAAAGTTAAAGATGTGTGACATGACTTCTTTTTCCTAACAAAATTCATTTCTGAACATATCTTTTAATTTTTTATTTCATTCCAAGGCCTGAGCTGCCTGTTAGAATTCTCCTAATGTGTATCTGGAATGTTTCTTAACATATCATTTTCCCTGAAGGTTTTCGAGTGAGAGGCGAGATATTTGGTTCTCGGGTCCAATTAGGCTTCCGAGTTTTTCTGTTTGAGATCCTCCGGCGCCTTCTGTGAACAGGCCTAGTGACTGAAAATGCGCGATAACAAAAAGCAGAGATGGAGAAACACATCAAGCATTTGGCTTGGCAGAATTCTTTACGTTTCATGTGGTTACATTTTTAATAAGCTAACTGTCAAAGTACGAGCTGGATTTATTTATCGCGTTTTTGCTCATTATAGAGTTTATTCTATAAATAAAAACCAAATAAACCCCTCTCTGAATGTCAGTGATAGTGAATATTATCTGTGTTTTGCCTCTGTGCAAGCTGCCCTTCATTTTTCTGCGTTAGCCACTGATGGTGGTGGCGGCAGCCATGCTCTCTGTGATTTCATAATGAATTCACACTGTTAATTGTTTCCGTATGTTGTTACCGATTTCTTTCTTTTCTTAATTTCTTTAGAAACAACATAGCATCTGGTGAGGACAAGGTGACCAAGCTGAAGGTTACTATGGTGGCTTGGGATAGATACGATGCCACTGTCATCACCGCAGTCAACAATTTCCTTCTCAAAGTGTGGAACTCGTCCACGGGGCAGCTTCTTCATAGCTTGTCTGTGAGTAGAGTTCAAGTGTGTAATCCTGAGCGGTTGTAGTTCAGCTCTGGAATCGATTTGAGGCTAAACTGCAGGAGGTTGTGGAGAGGAGGGAGCTGGGCTCTTCTCCCCAAGGGGCAGGGGACAGGACGAGAGGGAATGGCCTCAAGCTCCACCAGGGGAGGGTCAGGCTGGACATTAGGATAAAATTTTTCATGGAAAGGGTGATTGGGTGCTGGAACAGGGAGGGCGTTGAGTCACTTTCCCTGGAGGGGTTTAAGGGACGTGTGGACGAGGTGCTGAGGAACATGGTTTAGTGTTTGATAGGAATGGTTGGACTCGATGATCCAGTGGCTCTCCTCCATCCTGGTCATTCTATGATTTTATGATTATTCCCCATGATGATGAGGGTCGTTTTCTTAAATTATACCACCTCTCTTGTTCCCACGGGAAGGAGTTTTTGTCACGGGGAGAGGAGCTGAAGGCCAAACGCTGATAGAGCCTGGTGGTTGGTGGCTGACGAGGGAGCCCTTCCAAGGCCACCATTTGTACCCACATTAGAGGATTGTAGCTGTCCTCATTGCTGATTTCTCCTTCCTCCTCATCCCACTCTGTCCCAGCTTTGCTGAGCTGCAGGGAAAGTGGACACTCATCACACCTCCGGTGGAAGTGTTGACTCAGTGTAGACACAATTCTAGTCCAAGATCTAATAAACAGAGTTGTTGTGGACTGACACGTCCTCGCACCGAATCCTGGCCTGTTTGGAGATACTGCCTGGGGAAATGTTACCTTCTATTTCACCCTATTTTTGCTGCAGGGCCACGATGATGAAGTTTTTGTTCTGGAAGCCCATCCGTTTGACCAAAGGATTGTGCTGTCTGCTGGTCACGATGGAAATATTTTTGTCTGGGATATAGACAAAGGAACAAAAATTCGCAATTACTTTAACATGGTAAGGATGAGCAGGGAAGGGGTTTTTTTTTTCCACACATGAGTAAAACTTATTTTGGGGCAAAAGCAGATTTCATTATATAGTCATTGTGACCAGTGTTATGAAAGGATTAGGGGAAAACTACCACATATTATAAACCTTCTACTCTCCAGTAAGCGATACCTAAGTAACTTTTAGGATATTGTGAGTGAACAGCAAGTCTTTAACGGGATCTCATTACTCTCTACAACTTCCTGAAAGGAGGTTGTGGAGAGGAGGGAGCTGGGCTCTTCTTCCAAGGGACAGGGGACAGGACAAGAGAGAATGGCCTCAAGCTCCACCAGGGGAGATTTAGGTTGGACATCAGGAGGAAGTTTTTCACACAGAGGGTCATTGGAATAGGCTGCCCAGGGAGGTGGTTGATTCATCTTCCCTGGAGGTGTTTAAGGCACAGGTAGATGAGGTGTTGAGGGACTTGGTTTAGTGTTTGATAGAAATGGTTGGACTCGGTGATCCGATGGGTCTCTTCCAACCTGGTTGTTCTATGATTCTGTGATTCTATGAAATGCAGCTGGACTGCCTTGAGACCTGAGCACTCGGGGCTGGTAAACCTGCTTGTGTGGAGCCAATAGGCGCCTACGATCTTCGGGGTGGGCTTGTCCTTTCTCTGCCATTGATGTAAAATGTAGACTTCTAGGGAGTTGTTTTCAGCACGTGCATTAAAACTCGCGATGAAATTTCAGAACAAAGAGAAAATGTGAGGTTTTGACTTCATTGTTGAATGAATTCTATTTGGGCATTGGAATAGGCTGCCCAGGGAGGTGGTTGATTCACCTTCCCTGGAGGTGTTTAAGGCACGAGTAGATGAGGTGCTGAGGGACATGGTTTAGTGTTTGATAGGAATGGTTGGACTCGATGATCCGATGGGTCCCTTCCAACCTCGTTGTTCTATGATTCTATGAAGCTTTAGTAATTCAGTGGGAAAAAAATAGAAGGGGCAAATCAGTTTTGGGCACAGCGAGAATTTCCACGGAGCTCAGGCAAAATCGTTGTAAAAGCGAATGTGTGATGGTGAGAGGAGTGCTCTGTGCTTGTCTCCAGATCGAGGGCCAAGGCCACGGAGCTGTTTTTGATTGCAAATTCTCACCAGATGGACAGCATTTTGCCTGCACAGACTCTCATGGACATCTGCTGCTGTTTGGTTTTGGATGTAATAAATACTACGAAAAGGTGGGTTGAATGGAATTTCAGCTCTTCTGTGTCTGACCTGATTGTATCTCAGAAGTATTTGTGTTATGGCTTATTCTCTTGCCCTGCCCCAGAGAAAATAACAATTCGATTGTGAAGCAGTTGCTGTTAACCGAAATCAAAAAGGTTTAGACAAGAGAATCTCAAGACACAGGAGTGAAGGACTAACTTCTCTGTGTTAACCTCTGTTGGCATAAGTTCCTATTGATTTCTTTACATCAGGCCTCGATAATAAAACACGTTTTTAGTAGAAATCTGTTCTCTGTCATAACATTTCTTCTGCTGATCCTAAGTGTTGGAGTTGTGGTTTAGGGGAATGGGAGCCATTCCAAAGCAGCAAGACAGCTACGAATGGCCGTTGATTTATTTACTAATTTGCTTTTCTTGCAGATTCCAGATCAGATGTTCTTCCATACGGATTACCGACCGCTGATCCGTGATGCAAACAACTACGTGTTGGACGAACAGACTCAACAGGCGCCGCATCTTATGCCTCCTCCATTCTTGGTGGATGTTGATGGAAATCCTCATCCCACGAGATTCCAGCGGCTGGTGCCGGGGAGGGAAAATTGCAAGGATGAGCAGCTTATTCCTCAGCTGGGATACGTAGCTAATGGTAGGCTGTCGAAAACTCATGCATAATACATAGATTGGATAGTATTGAGCACCAGCTCTGTAGGCTGAGACTGGAAGGATTTGTTCCAGTTGCCTTCTGAAATTAGTGGCTTAAATTCAGCGTAGAGGTAGAAGAGGAGATGGGGTGACTTTGTGACAAGAAAGGAAGTGTGTGGAATCAGCTGAAGTGGAGGCAAGATGAGGAGACTGTGGTGTTCCAAAATCTGTGGCCTTCTGTCAGGTTATACGGCAGTGTCCTTAAAGAACTGTCCCATAAACCTCGGTATAACCGTGTGTGTGAGGAAAGAAGCAGGGAGGTAAGGAAGATATTGAAAAAATACCTTTTGGGGTTTTAAAATAGATGTTTCTATTCCTGTAGAGACAAACTTTTGCAATATAGAATCATAGAGTCATAGAACAACCAGGTTGGAAGAGACCCATCGGATCATCAAGTCCAACCATTCCTATCAAACACTAAACCATGTCCCTCAGGACCTCATCTACCCGTCCCTTAAACACCTCCAGGGAAGGTTAATCAACCACCTCCCTGGGCAGCCTGTTCCAATACCCAGTGACCCTCTGTGTGAAAAACTTCCTCCTAATCTCTAGCCTAAATCTCCCCTGGTGGAGCTTGAGGCCATTCCCTCTTGTCCTGTCCCCTGTCCCTTGGGAGAAGAGTCCAGCTCCCTCCTCTCCACAACCTCCTTTCAGGGAGTTGGAGAGAGTAATGAGGTCTCCCCTCAGCCTCCTCTTCTCCAGGATAAACACCCCCAGCTCTCTCAGCCGCTCCTCATAAGGCCTGTTCTCCAGTCCCTTCACCAGCTTCATTGCTCTTCTCTGGACTCACTCCAGAGCCTCAACATCCTTCTTGTGCTGAGGGGCCCACAACTGAACACAGGATTCAAGGAGCAGCCTCACCAGTGCTGAGTACAGAGGGAGAATCGCCTCCCTGGCCCTGCTGGTCACACCATTTCTGATCCAAGCCAGGATGCCATTGGCCTTCTTGGCCACCTGGGCACACTGTTGGCTCATGTTTATTTGCTGTCGACCAACACCCTCAGGTCCCTCTCCTCCTGACAGTTTTCCAGCCAGACTTCTCCCAGTCTGTATATATGTATATAATATGCTGATCTCTGGAAGGGATCTTTACTGTAACCTTCAGAAGCGTCATTTCTTTTAGCTGCTGTTAAAAGATCTGTGTTTCTATTTCACATGTGGTTTGTCGTTTTAGTTTTTTATTGCAATTCCTCTTTTAAACTTTGCCTCTGTTTATTACACGAGCACGGAGGGACAGCTGGGAATCAGCTGTTTTGCAGAGCAGACGTTAATTGTGCGCAATTTTAACTTGGATTGTTTCTTTGGTGTTTGTTGAAACAAAAAGTTATCATTTCATAAGCAGTTGTGGCTTTGTTCTTGTCAAGGCGACGGTGAAGTAGTCGAACAAGTCATTGGGCAGCAAACGAATGACCAGGATGAGAGTATCCTTGATGGAATGATCAGAGAGCTGCAGAGGGAGCAAGATCTGAGGCTAATTAACGAAGGAGAAACTCCTCCAAACCCTCCAGTCAATCGATCCCACTCTGTCAGTGCAGGTGAGTGTCCCTCTGTCGTTTTTTTCCTGAAGCACAGTAAAGTACTAATCAACCAGTGTTAATATTAAGTTCTAAGACTCCATCTTTGAGGATCTTTTGTCTCTTTTTTCATTGGTAACCTGTGTGTGGCCATTGGGAGTTCCACTGATTCGTGGCTGAGGGTGCACAGTGCTCTAACTGGGCTGTATCTGGTTACCTCAAACGATTAGACTATAATTATTCCTCCTGTAAACCTTCCCTAACAAATAAACATGGAGTTCACTGTATTGTCTGGATGTCAATCACTGCCGAGATGATGCTTTGCTACTGCGTCATGTCAAGATAACGACGTATAATTAGAGTATGTCAGTGGAACTCAGTGTTGTGACAGATTAGTGGCTTCCTGTTGCCCCACAAACGCTAAGGCTGAGCATCAGTGTTTATAAAATAAACGTCTGCCTTGTCTTAGTGTTTCCTTAGAAAGCTGGAGATTATTCTCCCGGTAAGTGTTCTGCTACCGTGATTTGATTTTTCAATACACAAAGTGATTAAAAATTTAAAACAAGCTCAGTCAGATGCAAAGAGCTGGCTGCGCCGGAGCTCACTGAGTGCAGCTGATGGAGGAGAGCAGATGTCAGGGACTTGTGCTGCAAGTCTTTGTGAGCTTGGAAAAAAATATAGCTGCTGATAAATTAGCTGTAGGTTAAGTGACTGATTACATGTTTGAATTCGATTTCCTGGCAGAGCTCCTCAGGATTGCTGGATTTCATAGAATCATAGAATAACTAGGTTGGAAGAGACCCACCGGATCATCGAGTCCAACCATTCCAATCAAACACTAAACCATGTCCCTCAGGACCTCATCTACCTGTGCCTTAAACACCTCCAGGGAAGGTGAATCAACCACCTCCCTGGGCGGCCTATTCCAATGCCCAATGACCCTTTCCATGAAAAAATTCCTCCTAATCTCTAGCCTAAATCTCCCCTGATGGAGTTTGAGGCCATTCCCTCTCATCCTGTCCCCTGTCCCTTGGGAGAAGAGCCCAGTTCCCTCCTCTCTACAACCTCCTTTCAGGGAGTTGGAGAGAGTAATGAGGTCTCCTCTCAGCCTCCTCTTCTCCAGGCTAAACACCCCCAGCTCTCTCAGCCACTCCTCATAAGACCTGTTCTCCAGCCCCTTCCCCAGCCTCTTTGCTCTTCTCTGGACTCACTCCAGAGCCTCAACATCCTTCTTGTGCTGAGGGGCCCACAACTGGATACAGGATTCAAGGAGCGGCCTCACCAGTGCTGAGTACAGAGGGAGAATCACCTCCCTGGCCCTGCTGGTCACACCATTTCTGATCCAAGCCAAGATGCCATTGGCCTTCTTGGCCACCTGGGCACACTGCTGGCTCATGGTCAGTCGCTGTCGACCAACACCCTCAGGTCCCTCTCCTCCTGGCAGTTTTCTAGACAGACTTCTCCCAGTCTGTAGCTCTGCATAGGGTTGTTGTGCCCTAAGTGCAGGACCTGCCATTTGGCCTTGTTAAACCTCATGCCGTTAGACTCAGCCCAGCAGTCCAGCCTGTTGGCAAAGTCTCCTGGGAGACAGTATAGATAAGATACTTAATGTACTTTTTCTTCCTTAGCTCTTCGAAGCCCGGCTTTGGATGTTTCGTCTCCCCCAAACGTTGGTCTCCGGAGAAGTGGTCAGATCGAAGGGGTCCGGCAGATGCATCACAACGCTCCCCGAAGCCAAATGGCCACGGAGAGAGATCTCATGGCCTGGAGCAGGAGAGTCGTGGTGAACGAGCTGCCCCCGGGCGTCAGCAAGTAAGAGGCTGAGTGAGACCGGGGGGAAAAAAGTTCAATTGTGTCATGTTTAATCATCCTTCTGTGCACCTGGTACAAGTTAGAAAACGATTTTTCAGAAATTCATTGTCTTTTTTTCTGCTTGTTCTGTTTGGTTTGGAATTCAGATGTCGGGATTAGAGCAGTGGCCTCTGCTGGAGAGCTGAGAATTGTAATTCCTTTGCTTCACAATCAAATCTTACCTCAGTCCTTAAAATACTGCTTTTTCATAAAATCATAGGATGTTTTGAGTCAGAAGGGACTTTAACAATCTCCCATTTCCACCTCCTGCCCTAGTGGGGAAAGCTTTATTTGAAAAGAAACCAACAGAAATAAGTTCAATGCATTTCAGTTTTCTTGAGAATAATTGTGCTCAACTAACAAGTTTGTTTCCTTAACTTGTGATTCTGGGAGTGGCATCTGTGCACTAGGAGGACTTGTGCAAAGATTTCTTATAGTCAAGGGAACCAGAAGTATTTTAATGTATGTTTTAATGAATCTGTCGAGTTATATGATGCTTTATGGAATAAAATGGATTTCTTCTATGCATAATTAGGGTCCAGGAAGAATGTCGAGCTGCCAAAGGCGAAATAGAAATTAGTTTGTACACTGTTGAGAAGAAGAGAAAACCGTCGCACATCTTACAACGGGTGAGTTAATTCAGTAAAAGAGGGAACTGGGGGGCAAAGCATCTCCGAGGACTGAGGAAAAGAAAAAAAAAAAAAAAGAACCAAAAAGCCCCCAAAACAATTTTATTAAGTGACTTATAACATTTAGTACTAATTTAGTACTACTTTATAGTAACATTTATAACATTAGTAGTACTAACATTAGTAATAACATTATATAGTATATATAGTATAACATTAGTAGTACTAATGTGGTACTCACTTTAATGAGGCTTTGTTCAACAGTATAATTCATTATTAAATTTCTGATCTTTTTCTCTTTGTCCCTCCTGCGATAAAAGAACGACTACCAGCCGGGCAGCGGGCGCTCGCTGAGGAGAAACCAGCGCAAGCGCCAACACGCCTACCAAACACGCTCCACCATAGAGCACAGCCAGCAAGGAGCCAGCCAAAACCCACGGGCACGGGAAGAATCAGACAGCTCCTCCGAGGTCTGCTCCATCGAGCTCTTCTTTCTACAACTCCCTGTTCGCAAATCACGTGGGTTGAGTGCTGAGAGCACTCTTCCTGTTAGGGCTCTGAGTTTCTCCACGTAGGAAGTTTCTCCACCAACCCGGGATGAGGGTTGAATCACCTTCCCTGGAGGGTTTAAGACCCATGTGGATGAGGTACTGAGGGACATGTGTTAGTGTTTGATAGGAATGGTTGGACTCCATGATCCGGTGGGTCTCTTCCAACCTGGTGATTCTACGATTCTATGAAGAAACACTCAGTTCATTGAGGCTTTTGGATTTGTGGTGGTGTTGTATTATATTGATCTTGGGGAGAGAAGGATCATTTACCTCAGTGCCAGGACAGTATTCAGAACTAGCGTAAACTTGGTTGTGTATTTCTGGAAAACTGAAACATTTTCAAGTAAATTTAGGTGGGTTGTGTGCTCTGGAGCGAGTCCAGAGAAGGGTGACAAAGCTGGTGAAGGGGCTGGAGACCAGGCCTGATGAGGAGCGGCTGAGAGAGCTGGGGGTGTTTATGCTGGAGAAGAGGAGGCTGAGAGGAGACCTCATTGCTCTCTCCAACTCCCTGAGAGGAGGTTGTGGAGAGGAGGGAGCTGGGCTCTTCTCCCAAGTGACAGGGGACAGGACAAGAGGGAATGGCCTCAAGCTCCACCAGGGGAGATTCATGCTCAATATAAGGAAAAAATTCTTCACCGAAAGGGTGATTGGGCACTGGCAGAGGCTGCCCAGGGAGGTGGTTGAGTCACCTTCCCTGGGGGTGTTTAAGGTGCAACCTCCTGCCCTGGGCAGGGATATCTCCCACTTGAACGTTTTCTGGTTTAGGAAGCACATAAGGTAAAGAGACAGGACGTTGTCACTTGGTAAATGCATTGGAGGTACAGAAGAGCTGTAAAACTGGGCACTTGGCGCTAGAATTTATTAATCTAACACTTCAACAAGAACTCATTCTATGGTTCTACAACCATTCAAATTCACATTTCTTTCTGTAGAGATTATATACACACCTAGTATAATATTAATTAAGATACAGAAAAAATTCTGCACTCACTTTAAGTTAGACCCACCCTAAAATCCAAAGCTTTCTTTGGGTTAGACAAGCTGTACGACTTACCTGCAAATGAAAACGATACCTTTTAAACTTGGCACAAAAGTGAATTTTTTTTTGTTTCACTACAGGAGGATGAGACGATTGGGACGAGCGATGCATCAGTGGATGATGCTGTGGCCGCCTGGCAAAGCGAGAGCAGCTCCAGGTAGCGTCGCTGGTCGCTTCTTTGTTAATATCGGTTGATTTTATAACTGAAATAATGCAGTTGATGTTGCGATACTGTGGCTACAACTGCAGGAACAAGTGTTACTACTCAAACTCGTTATAAACGCAGCTTCGTTACAACTTATGGCAGATCGAAGCAGTGATTAGTACTTTATCTCGTTCAAAATGGCAACAAGCAGTGATAAATGCTTCATTTTCAAGACTGAGGGAGCAAACCATCCCTGGAGACCTGCTTGTTCTGGATCACTGCTAGAACAAGCAAGAGTTTAAAACTCCATCATCCTTTTGAAAATTGCATGACTTTTTGAATCATTTTTGAATGCATTTTCATTTTTTAAAACCTCTCTGGTATTGAACATACTCTGATAGGCACAATAGGAATATGGAGAACGAGATTATGGACTAACATAGCTAAAGTAGTTACCTTCTCCGTTAAAATTTGTAGCCAACGCAACCAAACACATAATTTCGGTGTATTAAAGAGCCTAATTCCTTAGCTTTCAGGTTTCTTATCGCAAATATGAACACATCCTATGAGGACAGGCTGAGAGAGTTGAGATTCTTCAGTCTGGAGAGGAGAAGACTCCGAGGAGAGGCTGCCATTTTTTTCCCAATTTCTTTATATTGTATTTTTTGTGTTTTGTTTCCAAGAACTACTTGGAAAATAACAATTCCAGGTTGCCATATGCGATAGGAATATTGATAGCACCGCACGCGTATCTCCTGCTTATACTTCAGCATTTCCTAGTTTTTTTCAGTTGTCGGTGTGAATTTGTTTACGTTTTGTGCAGTTTATTTTCTTAGGATTTTATGCTTTAATGACTCGAAGGGCCGCGAGGTGATACAAACACTGCGTGAGTGTTATTTTGATGTAAAGAGCGCAGGACCGTGGTTTTCGTTCTGGTTTGCTAAGCTCTTCATGCGTTTTGTGCAGTCACTTCTCGTGAAGTCAGTCTGCCAATTAGCGAGATAATTAGCGTGAGCGTCGGTCTCAGCCATGGCTGTGAGTTTGCAGTGGTTAAAATAACTTACTGCAATACACGGATGAGGCAGCACTTAGGTTTTCTCTAAATTCACGTGAGAATGAAATGTTGTGCTGATCTTGACACGTGTTCCACGTAATCAGAAGAGCAGGTCGACTGTTCAGACCTTTCACTCCCCCGTGTGAAAACTGAAGGGCTGTTCTTTAACACCTTTTTCTTGACAGTGACTCTTCCAGTGAATATTCTGACTGGACGGCAGACGCTGGAATTAATCTCCAGCCTCCCAAGAGACAAACCAGGCAGGCAGCTCGCAAAATCTTCAGTAGTTCCGACGACGAAAATATGAAGGGAACAAAAGGACTGGAGCCGAAACGAAGGAAACTTAAACAGCCTAGAAAAAAGGTCAGCCTGTCGTATTTTTTAGGGTCTTTGTAACATTATGAATATACCTTTTTTTTTGGAGTGGTGGTTTTCAAAGTGAAGTTTTGCACGACTGAATTTACAGTAAGAAAGATTCTATAGACCATGCGATGAGTGGAATAGCAGAGTGTTTTGTTGGGATGCTGGGGTAGGGTAGGTGTGCTTGTAAAATTACAACACAAATGCATCGTATTTACCTGATCAGCTAAATAAAGAAGGTATTTAGAATATTTCTAAGGAAAGAAATACAATCTCTTTGTGGATGTTTTAATGTTCTACTATATTTATAGCGAACATCACTTTTTTCCCCTACTGCTTAGTTTGAGGGTTTTGGAAGGGTGGGTGTTCCATCTTTGTCCCTCTATCTGGTCATCCTCAGGAAGGGCCATCTGACTAGTTTTTCAGCTGTTCTGCCACAGTAAGTGCACACTTCATGCTAAATCCCGTGTAATCTGTTTAAGAAACCAAGCGGACTGCTGTCGATGGAAGGTGAACCCAGTGAAGAGTGGCTCGCCCCACAGTGGATCTTGGATACTATTCCCCGCCGCTCGCCTTTCGTCCCGCAGATGGGAGATGAGGTAACGAGTGCAGCAAGGCTGAAATTTGCAGCAAGGCTGATGAACTTGTCAGGGTTAGCTAAAACCTACCAGTGTTTTCAGTGCATCTTACTCAAGATAGGCTGACTTTTGATAACTGACTTTTTCCTTGGGTGATTCATAGAATCACAGAATCATCAGGTTGGAGGAGACCCACTGGATCATCGAGTCCAACCATTCCTATCAAACACTAAACCATGTCCCTCAGGACCTCGTCTACCCATCCCTTAAACACCTCCAGGGAAGGTGAATCAACCCCCTCCCTTGACAGCCTCTACCAGTGCCCAGTGACCCTTTCTGGGAAAAATTTTTAACTCAAGTCTAGCCTGACCCTCCCCTGGCGGAGCTTGAGGCCATTCCCTCTCATCCTGACCCCTGTCACTTGGGAGAAGAGGCCAGCTCCCTCCTCTCCACAACCTCCTCTCAGGGAGTTGTAGAGAGTAATGAGGTCTCCTCTCAGCCTCCTCTTCTACAGGATAAACACCCCCAGCTCTCTCAGCTGCTCCTCTTCTTCTCCAGCTCCTTCCCCCGCTTTGTTGCTCTTCTCTGGACTCACTCCAGAGCCTCAACATCTTTCTTGTGCTGAGGGGCCCAGAACTGCACACAGGATTCGAGGAGCAGCCTCAACAATGCTGAGTCCAGAGGGAGAATAACCTCCCTGGCCCTGCTGGTCACACCGTTTCTGATCCAAGCCAGGATGCCATTGGCCTTCTTTGCCACCTGGGCCACTGCTGGCTCTTGGTCAGTTGCTGTCAACCAGCACCCCCAGGTCCCTCTCCTCCTGGCAGCTTTCTAGACACACCTCTCCTAGTCTGTGTAAAGGAGAAAACCACTTTATAATGTAACAAGATAGTGTGCTGTGTGTTCTGGGAGAGATGCTGCCTGACGTGCTCGTAGAAATTTTAGAATAAACCAGAAAAGAATTATTAATAAAATAAAAGAAACTTGGTTTTTATTTTATTTTCAGATCATATATTTTAGGCAAGGCCATGAAGCTTATGTGCGGGCAGTGAGGAAAGCGAAAATTTACAGTATTAACATGCAAAAGCAACCATGGAACAAAATGGAACTCAGGGTAAGTTAAACAGATACTTCAAAGAGATGAATGTCATGTTCAACTGCCGTTAAAAACCAGCATGAAAAATGTGAAGAAAACATCCCTTTAAAATGTTAATATCAAAATGAAAATAGTCAATGTTAAATCTTAGTGTTTTCATTAGCACAAGGCCTCTACATCTGTTCAGTTCCTGATAATAGGAAGGCAGAGGCATATCAAAGTATGTGGAAGTTTATCTGGTGTTGGATTCTCTCCGGAGAGATTAAAGCATGGAGAATAGTAAAATAAAAAAGAAGTTGGCGTTCGCTAGAACAATTTGCCCAGAAAGAGCTTGGGATCTCTGTCCTTGGAGGCTGGAGCACAACAGGGCAAGCTCTGAGCGGCTTCATCTGACGTAAATGTCAGCCCTGCCCTCCTCGTGGCTTTGAACCTGCTAGGGTCACTTTCAACCCATATTATTTTACACCTGATTTTTTTTACACCTGAACTTTGGTTCACACAGAACACACACTATTCGTAGCTCTGTGGACACTCCCCAATGACCTGAACGACCAGGTTGCATTTATTCTTTTAAGTGCTGTAAGAAGTAAGATATTGTCATATCCAGACCTAAATGCACCACAAGCTCTGACCAGTGGATCTAACCAATTGTGCTTAAATTCTTGGGAGAGCAAGACAGTAGCTTATAACAAACTTTTACAAAATAAAAATGTTACACACTGCTCAGGTAGATACTAGGTTGTCACAATTCTGTTGATTTGTCTTATCAGAGTCCCTTAGAATACAATAAGGAAAAGTATATTGTCAATGAAGTTATAAATTTTGTATTTACTTTTGCGTAGTCATTATTAGCTGGAATCGGTCTAAGTGTTTGTATATGGGAAGTATGTGACAATATTTTTTAAATATTTATACGTAAATACAGATATTTGCTACTAACATGTATAGTAAAATATATTGACTGATTTAACGGTTGGACTCGATGATCTGGTAGGTCTCTTCCAACCTGGTTGTTCTATGATTCTATGATCTAATGTTGCCATTTCTTCTTTACTCAGTTTCGTGTCAAGAGAAGAGCACGTGTATGTTCACATATTCATATATGTGGATGCCAATAATTCTGTTAATGAAAATAATTGTTTTACTAGGAAAATGTCCAGTTCCTATTCCTAGATGTTCGGTGATTCCAGCTGTAACCTCAAAGGCATCATCACTTTGTAAGGAAAAAGAAATAGTGGTTCACTTAGGACAGGGATCTTGGCCACCAGTTGGTCTTTGACAGGATATGAATATAAAGTCTATTGTTGAGTTTCAGCTTCAAGAGAATCATAGAATCATAGAATAACCAGGTTGGAAGAGACCCACCGGATCATCGAGTCCAACCATAAGAGGAAGACTTCCCTATTATTGTGTTGCTCTGCAAGGGTGAGAGGCCCTTGCTACTGTCAGTGTGGTTAAATCCAGACTGGAATGTTCTTTAGAGCCTTGTTACAAAACTTAAGTAATCTGTGGTGCCTTGTTCTTAAATCTACCAAGGGAATGGGCACCTCATCTCTTTATTTTTAAGGTATCTGATTGAATTTTAGTGCTTGGAAAAGAAAACTTTTATTGGTGAAATTACCTGGGCTGTAAAGTGGAAATGTACTTGGTTTTTATTAATGTGTTTGGTACTTGGACGTGGCAGTTGTTGTTATCAAGTTCAAGTAATACTGTTCCATTCCTACTGATAAATAGGAACAGGAATTTGTGAAGACTGTAGGAATTAAGTATGAAGTTGGGCCTCCTACGCTCTGCTGCTTGAAGCTCGCATTCCTCGATCCAATCACAGGCAAAATGACAGGAGAATCATTTTCCATAAAGTAAGTAACCAAAATGCCGATGCCGTTCTCCAAGAGATTTTCTTGCAGCTTAGCTTAGCCCCCCCCCACCACTCTTTTCTTTTTCTCTTGCAAGACACGATGATTGCAATGATTAGTTATTACGCCAAACTTGAAAACAAAATGCATGAAATGTTGCGTTTGGAGACTGTGTTGTACCTGTGGAACTATGTTTATGGGTAACGGAAGCAATGTTTTTTGTCTCTTTCCTGAAGGTACCATGATATGCCAGATGTTATTGACTTCCTTGTGCTGCATCAGTTCTATAATGAAGCCAAAGAAAGGAACTGGCAAATAGGTGACTCTTTTTTTTTTATTTTTTCTACCTGGATATCTTAGCAACCTTTCTGTAGCTGTTTAATAGGTCACAGTGTCTGTGTTAAGTGGTGTAAAGCTCTGTACCACACGTGATATTACAACGATCATTGGAAACTTTATTTGACGTTGACTACAATCCCTGTAGCAGAAATTAAAAAGATAAATGGGAGAAACTGTTCTAAGGCCTGCGCTGGCAGAATAACCTCCTGTTATATTATGATTTGAAGTGTGGAGGCAGCTGTTACTATTGGAGTGGAGATACAAAGTCATAGAATCATAGAACAGTCAGGTTGGAAGAGACCCACCAGATCATCAAGTCCAACCATTCCCATCGAACACTGAACCATGTCCCTCAGCACCTTGTCCACCCATACCTTAAACCCCTCCAGGAAAGATGAAGTCCTCCCATCAGGGAAAGGACTTGATTCCTGTAGCGCAAAATGCAGCAATGGAAGTAATCCGTGCCTGAAAGATGATGTTGATTCTCCAAAAAAAAAAAAAAAAGATTAACAATTATTTATGTTGTTCTTTTGCTGAATGCCATCTTTTCCTTCTAGGGGATAGATTTCGCAGTATAATAGATGACGCTTGGTGGTTTGGAACTGTGGAGAGTCAGCAGCCTTTCCAGGCAGAATATCCCGATAGTTCCTTCCAGTGCTACTCTGTTCAGTAAGTACTGGCAAAGCTGGAAGGTGTCACGTGTTTACATGCCACAGGCCTCCTAGACATTTATGTGCTACTTAAATTTCTACCTCAAGAACTAGGATCCTTTTCCTTATCCTTTCCTTTAAATACACAACAAGCCACTTTGGTTTTGTTGATTTATTATTATTAACTTGTTCAGAAAACAATGCTTTTAGTGTAAACAGCATTGCAGTGAGTGAATCATAGAATCATAGAACAACCAGGTTGGAAGAGACCCATTGGATCATTGAGTCCAACCATTCCCATCAAACACTAACCCAAGTCCCTCAGCACCTTGTCTACCCACACCTTAAACACCTCCAGGGAAGGTGAATCAACCCCCTCCCTGGGCAGCCTATTCCAGCCTATAATAGACACAAGGGAAAAACAAGGAGCTGGAATGTTGCTTGTGACTTGTCTCGGTTCTTCTAGGTGAGGCCTCTTTGCTTTAAGTCTGGCAGAGAAAAAGTTGTGTGATTATAGTCAGCTCTAACTTTCGCGTTTGAATGTATTTTTTGTACTAGCTGGGACAACAATGAGAGAGAGAGGATGAGTCCCTGGGACATGGAACCAATTCCAGAAGGAAGTAAGTGTGTGGTGAATTCATGTCCATAAACAAAGTAAATAGTGTTGTGCCGGTGCTGGTACTTAATGCTGCTGAATTCTTCCTGTTTAGCTGCGTATCCCGAGGAGGTTGGTGCTGGAGTTCCTGTGACTCCGGACGAGCTGACGGCTCTTCTCTACAAACCCCAGGAAGGAGAATGGGGAGCCCATTCCAGAGATGAGGAATGTGAACGAGTCATCCGCGGCATCGAGCAACTTCTTTCCCTTGGTACGTTTGGAGAGGAAAGGTGAAAGGTGAACAATCTCAATGTGTTGGCACAGGTCTGAAGAGAAGACGGGATAGAGCGTTGGGAGCTGATGTGGAGTATCTGAAATGTGCTCAGTCACGGGAAAGAGCCTTTCATATCGTCTCCTGTTTGGTTTTACTCCCTTTTTCTGGGGTTTCACCTGCTTGCTTTCAAGTTGATGTGAAGTCTCACTGGGTCTTTTCTGAACGTGAATGAGCAAAACATGGAATTAAACCACCGAAAAAAACAGGCAACAAATCCGCACCAAACATAGAATCATAGAATCAGCAGGTTGGAAGAGACCCACTGGATCATTGAGTCCAGCCATTCCTATCAAAACATCCTCACCAACCAATGCCTCACAACTAGTTTGTAGCTGTTCAGTAGCATGCTCTGATTTAAATTCTGTCCCGTATTTACACACAGGACATGTCTGTATTCTTAGTTTATGTTGCTTGTTGTATTCCTGCTGTAAGTGCATGTGCCGTGCTGCTTTTCAGCAATAAATCAAAAAATCTCAGATGTGATACTTGGTTTACTATGTGATACTATGGTTTTTCAAGCATAGTTGACATGGTACAAGAATCATAGAATCATAGAACAACCAGGTTGGAAGAGACCCATCGGATCATCGAGTCCAACCATTCCTGTCAAACACTAAACCATATCCCTCAGGACCTCATCTACCTGTGCCTTAAACATCTCCAGGGAAGGTGAATCAACCACCTCCCTGGGCAGCCTATTCCAATGCCCAAGAAGAATCCTGCTTTTTGGGTAATGATGTATCCAGCTCTATTGCTTTTGCTGAATTTTCAGTAAAGAAACCTGTTCTAAAGAAGCTCATTATCTTCTAACTTTCTTCCTAGTATCTTCTGATCTAATTTATTTTGTTCGTTTGTCTTTCAGACATTTCGAATCCCTTTGCTGTTCCAGTGGACCTTAGTGCCTATCCCATGTATTGCACTGTTGTTGCTTATCCGACTGACCTCACCACGATCAGGAGGAGACTTGAAAACAGGTTTTATAGGTCAGTTGGATTTTTATTTGTTTGTCATCTCTATTTACTCTAGCCCCACTGAGCACAGTAAATACATTTAGCTGAGTACACTGTCATGCCACTTATATTTCAGCAATATATTTCTTCGACGAGCCAACAGGAAGAGATCAGATTCTATTTGGCTGTCGCTGAACAATTTCCTTCCCCCACGTTGTTAAGGCAAAAGCTGCCATGTCTGGATCTGGAGTGTCTTTTTTTATCTCACACACTGAGCTGTACTCTCTGGATGTGCTGTAACCAGAGCAGATTTGCTTTACCTGTTGTAGCCTTTGAAACGGATGCTCTGCTTGTATTGCAGTTGCCAGAAGTGGGTTAAGTAGTGCTGTAAACTGGAAATCTGTTTTTCCAGTTAACTTGGACATAAATAACATCCTGCTCTATTTTTTCCCTCTGCAGACCACTTTATCTGTAAGGCTTTCTCTGACTGGGGACAGTCAGCAATCTCCTTCAGTGGGTTTGTTTCCTTTTTTTATTCCCCTTGTCAGTGATTTGAAGAGGGACATCTTTCTTCCACCAGGCTGCTGCAGCCTGGCTCATTGGGGCAGTCAGCAGAATGTGAACAGAAATCACTTACTCACCAAGGGATCTGATTTATCTGATTCATTTTTTTTCTTTACTGAGGAATCCTGCTGAACTCAGAAGGCAAAAAATGTTCCCCTTCTTCTCCATCCCTTTCCTTTTTTTTTTTTGTGTAGGAGGATCTCTGCGCTGATGTGGGAGGTACGATACATTGAACACAATGCCAGGACTTTCAATGAGCCAGACAGTCCTATCGTCAAAGCAGCCAAAATCGTAACCGATGTCTTACTTCGCTTCATCGGGTAGGCCTATTTGTCACTTTATTGAGCTGACATCTTGAGTTTCTGAGATGTTTGGTTATATACTTTTGGCTTTTATTATTGCCCTTCAGGGATCAGAGTTGTACTGATATCCTAGAAGTATATAACAAGGTGAAAGCAGAAGACCTAAGCAGCACTGATGAAGAAGAAGAGGTAAGAACATTAAGACCATCTGAACTTCTTGCCTTTTTGAATTCAGAACTCTCTTGTCCTGTCCCCTGTCCCTTGGGAGAAGAGCCCAGCTCCCTCCTCTCCACAACCTCCTTTCAGGGAGTTGGAGAGAGCAGTGAGGTCTCCCCTCAGCCTCCTCTTCTCCAGGCTAAACACCCCCAGCTCTCTCAGCTGTTCCTCATAAGGCCTGTTCTCCAGCCCCTTCACCAGCTTTATTGCTCCTCTCTGGACTCACTCCAGAGCTTCAACATCCTTCTTGTGCTGAGGGGCCCACAACTGAACACAGGATTCAAGGAGCAGTTCCTGTTTCTCACATGTTTGTGTGTAATTACTACAGGAGCCAATTTGCAACAGAAATGAAATAGCTTATCCACCTATTTTTTTTTTTTCTGAAGTTAAGCAAGTTCTACTTTGAGACTCTGGTTTTGAATCTGTTTCCATTTCTGAGAGTGCGCACGAAGCTGCATGTGTGTAATCGGTACCTTTGCCTTTAGGTGGCAGAAGTCGATGTGGATTCCGATGCTCCAGGAACTTCCTCTGGAAAAAGACGAGTGAGTAAACCTTTCTGCTTGGTCTGCTTTGGGAAGGGAGATGGACCAGCTGCTGAAACACTTTTAGGCCTGAGATTGTTTAAATTTGTCTTAGCTGATGATTTATCTGAATTCAACGCACATATATGCCAGTGTGGGCAGCCTAAGGAAGTGCAGGAAAATGTATTTAATTGCCGAAGAATGTTTTTAGTATTTTTTTATTTGAAGGATACCTAGAGTGTATTCAATTTCCATCAAATTTGGATGAAACCTGACACAAACAGCAAGGCTCAGTCTGATTATCACATACCTCTCATGGCTTTGAGTGTTTCCACGCTACCAGGAGAGGTTATTTCTGCACTCTGTGTATTCTCACGCCATCAGCTGGGCTCTAATCTTGCTGGTTTTCAGTGTGGGAACTTGCTTTGAATCCTGACACTGGCAAATAGTTACGAATTTAAAGTGAAAAATCAGAATATTCTGAAGAACGATGAACTGTGTCTGTTTGCCTGCAGGTAAGACGACGGGTGAAAAGACAGCCCATGAAAGCAAGTCCTGATGCTTGGAAAGAGCAGTGCAAGCAGTTGTTAAACCTGATTTATGAAAGGGAGGACTCGGAGCCTTTTAGACAACCGGTCGATCTCTTCTCCTATCCTGTGAGTACAGCTTCCCTATTCAAAATTTAAAATGCCTGTTGTTCATTCTTAATCAAAATATCCACACTGGGCATGTTTCAGAGCTCTCCCTTTCGGATCTGGAACACAGCGTGTTCCAAATGCTGATGTTTTCAGAGAATTATCTGCAGTAACTCTCCGATAGAAACGATGATTTGAGAGTCGGCCTTGTGGCTGAGCACTGAGGTGGTTTTTATTGCTGTAGGATTTTCAACCTTTCTTATTCTCTGGTGTATTCTTACAGGATTATCGGGATATCGTAGACACTCCTATGGACTTCAGCACTGTGAAAGAAACCTTGGAAGCAGGAAACTACACCAGTCCCTTGGAATTCTATAAGGATATTCGCTTAATATTCTGCAACTCTAAAGCTTACACTCCGAATAAAAAGTCTCGAGTAAGTAACACATTTTAACGCCTTCTTTACAAAGACCCTCAGCCCTATGTGAACTCAGCACGTAAAGTAATGTCTGTGCCTGGAGAGCAAAACACAACCTTGTGAAATAAAAATAAGTAGCGTCTGTCAGTTCTGGGACCTGTGGGTATAAATTTCCCTTGTTCTCACATGGTTCAGCCTCGAATTTCCTTTTCATCTGAACTTTCTGAACTTAAAACTTTTGAGAAATTGTGTGGGTAGTTTTGCAACTATTTCTTTGAATATTTGTAGCAGAAAATGTTTTTGTTTGTTTGTTTGTTTGTTTTCAATAAGCTATTCCTGGAAACGAGGCTATTAGCTTGATAACTGCATATGGCTGTTAGCTTGATACCTGCATATGTATCATAAGGATCATGTTTTAGGTTATAACCTCTATAGGAGGATCTTTTCTTAATCTACTGTTAAGGCAATTGTGCAATATTTCTGCAGCTGGAGGAGAGCAGAGCATCGTGATACTTACCTTTTTCCTACTTAATATACTCAACAAAGCTTTTGCACGATGCTGCCTCTTTTCTGAGCTGCCAGTCTTCCTTTTTTTCCCACATGCAGGAATAGGAATCCACTTAGGCAGTAAAAAATATATTGGACTGATGCTCTAAGCAGGATATAGCAAGAGAGAAAGGGAAGATCAAAATGTTGGAATGTGGATATTTTTATGTGAACTGGGAAAAGCAACTCTGAATGTGTGACTGATCCTGGGAACGTGGCTGCGTCTGGTGTGTTCCTGTGCCTGGCAGCTTTTCTTAAGCTGCTAAAGGATCAAAAGGATCCAAACACTTTGCTGTATTTTAATCGTATATGCTCAAAAAATCACCAGTTGGCAGGAGGACACAGATGCAGCTTTAACTGCTGTTGACACAAACCAGAATTCAAATAGTTGATGTCTTCATAATATAAAAGTAGTAGGAATTTTGGCTTTATTTCCAGAGATTAAAGGCAACTGGTGGTGTAAAGACCATTGTGTAAGCAGGATAGTGAAGGTAAGCCTGAAGCAGGATGATGCTGCGGGAGAAAAGAGCTGCAGCTGAGCGCGAGTGAGCAGGAAAGAGAGCACAAAGTTGCCGTTGCTGAAGGTAGATTGAGCTCTTGGTGTTGAAGAAGGGCTGGGAGGAGGTGGGCTGTGGGTCAGCTGCGGAGAGAAAGGGCAGCGACTTTTTCTCGCTTTAATAGAAAGGAAATCAGTAGAGAGCTGCAAGAAGACCAGTGGTTTGAGGGGATTTTTTGTGTTCTTGACATCTGAGTATTAACTCGGTGAGTTATTTACTGCCGCCCGCTCCCTGGGAACTTCCCGGCGTGTTAATAACTTAACAGCTCGTCAGTCAACTCCCAAATTACTTTAATGGAGTGGCCCATCAATATCCATTTGCTTAAATACTGCCAAGTGCCTCAGAGGGACGATTAGTGTTTGATAGGAATGGTTGGACTCGATGATCCGATGGGTCTCTTCCAACCTGGCTGCTCTATGATTCTATGATCCTGGCTGGAGGGCTGGGGCACTACAGGTTCATCTGCCCAACGTGTGCCACCAGGCTGAGGTTTTCCAGGCTATTCTGCCATCTTCAAACAGCTTCCTGAGTGGAGGGAAGGATGCAGGGTACGACATACTCGAGCTGCAGAAGGAGACATGGCTGAATTATAAGGGTCTGGGCAAAAATTAAGTTAATGACCGTGCTTCCTCACTCCAGATTTACAGCATGACGCTTCGACTATCTGCCTTATTCGAAAATCACATGAAAAATATCATCTCCGAGTACAAGTCGGCAATGCAATGTCAGAAGAGGAGGAGGCCACGGTACCGAAAACGACTAAGAAGCAGTAGCAGTTCCCCCTCAACTAGCCGAGCATCTAGGTAATGTAATGATAGTGAGATGTGCCTTTGTGAATACATAGTCAGTAACAGCTCATTTCCTGATGCTGTTTCTCTTCAGGATGATAAAATATCAGCTCAAATTCTATCCTCTACGTGTAGTTTGTTTATAGTTCTGGTAAGTGAAAGATAACATAATGAGAAGTGTTCTCTCTATAGAAAATGGAAGACCCGGTTTCTATTTTCTGTTTGTTTAGCAGCTGTATTGTATAACACTTCTCTGACTTGCGTGCGATACTCTAAGTAAACCGCGTATTTGTTTTAAAAGGTGAGATAAAATCTTGTCCTTGCAAACTCATGTGCCTTTCTCAAACAGAATAGTGATATTGTCACTGTTTCTACTACTCCTATACCTGTGCCAGCACTGGGAGGAGATCGTTGATGTTGTTAGGCATTGCTGCAAAAACCGAAGAAAAGCAGGGGAAATCGGGTTTGTGTTTGAATCTTTTGGTCCTAACTGTTTTCTCTCTTTGGGACATTTTATCTTCAGCCCCAAAGGGAAACAGAAGCAAATGAAGATTCAACCTAAACCCAACCAGAATACCTCACTGCCTCTGACTAGGACGAGTTCTTCGGTTTCATCTCATGGTGAGGAGATGTTTTCTGAAATGCATCTTTCCTCTTGCAGCAGATTAAAGCTTGTTTTCACGGGACACGTGCAAATCCCAGCTGTAGAAAGAGCAAATATTAAGATCATGGAAATACGTTGTCTGTAGATTGTTTTAGCTGAACGTGGCTCTTGAGCTGTGGGGACACAACAGGGAATCTGAGTCCGTCCTTGGAAAGAATTAATCTAGCGACAAGGACCTGGTCTTCCTGTATACAAACTCCTCCCATACAGCGATTTTTGATAGGAATGGTTGGACTTGATGATCCGATGGGTCTCTTCCAACCTGGTTGTTCTATGATTCTATGATTACAAATAGATTAAGTTTACTTTGGATTATACTGGGGAGGAATCTCTCTCCGTGACTGCAGAAGCAGCTTGGTGAGATTAACCTCCTGACTTGGGCCTTCAACCCAGGTGACACAGAACTTCCCCCAACAACCCTCTAAATGGAGGATGAAAGTTACTCTGTCACTTTGGTGTTGTCCTGTCTGAAGTTTCAGATACAGCAGAAGAAGCTCTGGGTTCAGCCACCGGTGAAGAGATGGAAGGTCAGCCATCTTCCTCAGGCTCAAATGCACAGAACCGAAGTGGAAATACCATCGATCCGGGGAAAAGTAGACCCGTCCGGAGTAAATCTACACCGGTGAAACAAGGTGAGAGATAAATATTCTCTTCTTTGAGTGACTGGTTGCACGGGAAGGAAAAGCTGTTGCTTCTTTCTGATGCTTACGATATTCTTGCCTGAATCTGATATTACACTATATCCCCAGATTGTACTAAAGAAGTGAATTTACTTTACTTCTCATGGTTCTGTGGTCTCTTCTCTGAAGTGTGGTGTGCTCATGGGGCCACGTGCACTTCACAGAGGTCCTATAAATAAAGAGTAAGAAAAACTTGGTTACTCTTTACCTTCTTGAGAATTACAATACCTTCAGGAGTTTCAAAATGACAAAGCGAACCAAAAGAGTCCCCACCCCAAACCCTTATCCTTTTATTGAGTTGAAAACAGAGATGAAAACGAGTTACAAATTGTTCAATACTTTTGTCATAATCGTGACCAAGTGGCTGTGATCAGAAGTGGAAAGAAACGCTGTTCAGAAGCTTTGCTGCTGTCTCTCTGGGATGTGTTAATTGAACTTTCCAGTGAGGTAGGCACCGTATGAGCAGTGGCTGAAGCCCTGAAGCCTTTGCCGAGCCCTTGCCACTTGTGCTGTAGCCGTGTTGTGTTTTGCAGGTGAGCTTTTCATACCTCGTGTTAAATCTTATTTCATTGTCATCGTCAAATTAGTAATTTTGAGAACATGCTCTGGTATGGAACCCAAACTGTCAAAATATTATATTTTTAAGTTAAGGGGTTAAGCAATCCTAGTGAGCAAATATTTTTTAGATTTGAAATGGATTTTGAAGTTTTCTCTGCCTTGACACCCTCGGCAGGATTCACGTGACTCAATGGTAGATGTTTGTGTCTAACCCAATTACTCTCGGCTCCTCTAACTGACTGGCTCTTCGCTGAACTCTTAAGTCGAGAGTTTGCAGTCCTTGCCTCCTGATGCGATCAACTGTGTTTACTTTGAGAAATTTTCCCCTTAGAGTGTTAGTTTGTCTCCCCAGCCAGGTGAAGGTCACCTGTGGTGACAAGCTCAGAGCTGGATTGTCCCCTCAAAGGCAGATGAGGCGAGTCCTGCTTTTCGTGTCCTGTTTGGCTCAGGCGTGACGATGATAACTGAGGGTTGTTTTGTTTGCTTAGATCACTCTCCTGATGGGCCACTTACGAACGGTGATGGCAGAGAACCTCGGATGGGAGTCAAGAGGAAATTAATAAGCGCATCGGAAGATGAGCATCTGGAGGAGGTGGAGGAAGAGGACAAGAAGAAGAGGGAATTAAAGGAAAAATCTGGTTTGTCTTCATCTGAGAGCGGGGAATTGGGATCCAGTTCAAGTTCTGAGAGCAGGAGTGGCTCTGATTCAGACTCTGAGTCAACGTCTAGAACAGATCAGGATTACATCGACGGAGACCATGACTACAGCAAAGTGGTGCAATCCAAAAAACCCCGAAGGAAAATCAAAAGGAAAATCCCCGGTGGGAAGCGGAGTTGGCAGGGCAGAGGGACAGGGAGGAGAGGTAGGTGGGGGAGGTGGGGGAGATGGAGCAGAGGGGGAAGAGGCGGTAGAGGTGGAAGAGGCTGTGGCAGAGGAAGACGTGGCGGCAGGGGAGGCCGGAGAGGCCGAGGAGGCCGAGGAGCCTCGCGGGGAGCCACCCGAGCCAAACGCGCCCGAATGGCAGACGATGAATTTGAAAACCTCTTTGGAGGACAATTTGGTGAGAACGTTTTTGGAGGGAGGTTCAGCAGACCCCCTCGAATCAAAACGAGGAACGAGGGCAGGAGAACTGTCTTGTATAACGACGATTCCGATAATGACAATTTTGTGCACACCGAGGATCCTTTGAACCTTGGTACTTCCAGGTCAGGCAGGGTGCGGAAGATGACAGAAAAAGCCAGGGTCAGCCATCTCATGGGATGGAATTATTGACAGATGAAAAAAAAAAAAAAACAAAAAACTTTGGAACAATTTTAAAAGAACTTCTATGGCCTTCTACTGCAGGGATTTTACCAGAAAAAAAAAAAAAATCTACCAAGCAAGTTGTGCGGGGACTCCACTCACCTTTCACAGTGGTGCTTTTCCATTCTGTCACTTTGTGTTCGTTCCGAAACTTCCGATCGCCACACGTCATTGGTCGAAAGAAGCCTTATTCATTAGGCCTTAAATTGCAGAAATTCTTCCCCCCCCCCACACACTACGAGCTCATCGCATGAAAGAGGCTTCCAGCTTCTCAATAAGAACACGACGTTTCGAGTCACGCTTAACGACTTCTCTCCCTTCTTTTGTTGTTGTATTATAGAAATAGCACCTTCTTACAGAGTTTTTATGTGGTTTCTGCCATAAATCCTTATACGCAGTAATAATTATAACTTTTGCACAATACACCAATCCTAAAGGCAGCTATAAAATGTTTACAGTTTCTATATCGTAAGAAGGATCTGGATAATTTTAACCTTCCCAGGCCAAACGTTCATGAATTGTGCTGAACTGAAGTATTGTCTATACGACAGTTGCGGAGGTCCTGATGTGCTCTCTATTGGTTCTTTATTCGTGTAAAAAAAAAAAAAAACAAAAAAAAACAAACAGCGAGAAAGGGTTGGTGCCTTGTAAATATGTAGCAAACCTTCGATGTGGTGTGTCCTATGTGTGCATTAACTTTATTAAAAAAGAGAATACTTGAGAAGTATGAATATCTAGACAAAAAAGGTGCCAAATGCAAAAGTTAACGCGCATCTATTTTCTTTTTGTCCTCTCATATTTTTATAGTATTGCTAGAGATTGTGCAGCTTAAGGGGCGACTTCAGCATTTGGAAGGTTCCTCCTCTTCAAAGCATAACGTGATTTTTTTTTTTTTTTTAATAGTAGCTCAGCTACCTCTCTTTACAACTACTGGAAACTAAAAAGAAAATAGATGCTCCCGTTCAGTACGTGTTGAAGAAGAGGCGAGAAGGAGTTGCTGGGGGGAGTTGTAGAGTGATCGTGTCTGTGTTGTAGTAACAACGGTGAAAACGAATCTCAGTCAGAGTTTTGAGCCGTGTGACGTTTCCAGCAGACGCTGGTCCCTTTGTGCGGCTAGGCCGGCTGCCTCCCACTCATTTCTGCTGCCCCTTGCTCGGCGCACATCGCTGTGGGGTTTAATTTGCCCTGCGAAGGTAACGAGGGAGCGGAAGGTTAGCTCTAGTACCGCTGGTGGCTGCCCCTTCAGACCTGCCCCTGCTCACGTCCTCCAGACGGACTCCTCTATCTCAAGCTTCCAGAAGAGAATTCGTGTTGCACTGTACTCTCGTTCTCCTGAAAAACGCGAACTTGAAACCAGAAGCTGTGCTGGTGGGAATAGTGCAGGATGTGGTGGTGTTTGTAGTCGTGCTCCTTGGGGGACAGAAACGGGTGCTTGGTGTGGGCTGAGCTGGAGACGAGCAGCCTCTCCCTTCACAAGGTCTGACTGGAATGATAGGAATGGTTGGACTCAATGATCCAATGGGTCTCTTCCAACCTGGTTGTTCTATGATTCTATGAATAGGGATGGGACTTTGCTTTTCCCCTGTCGTTAAAGTAAACCCGATGTTTCTAGCTTGGTTAGGAGGGTGAGTTCGTTTGAACCAGTGGAAAGAGAGAACGGGAAGTCCGGGGGAAGTTCTTAAAGTTTTTTTTTTTCAAAGAAAACTTTCATCCAATATCCTTAAGTTCTTCTGTGCACAGCTTGGTCAATACTTCTGGAAAACCTCAGGCAGCAAAGAGCGACTGGTATATATTCTCAGAGGCAGGAGGGAGTTTCATTTTTAACTTTCTATATTAAGCACTAGCTATTTTATCTCGCTTTCCAAAAAATCCTACTTAGATGCAAAATGCAAAATGACTTGAAAATATGCAGAGGTTTTAGTTGCGCAAGGGAGGAGAGTATGTCCTAAATCACTCAGAGCATTAATAGGAGTTTGTGGTACAGGACGAAAATATCACACTTTTAATTGCTTAAGGGATGTTTGGCGTTGGCCAAAATCCACTTCGGGACGTGGCTCAGTTGTGTTTTGATGCGGAAAGAGAAGGTGCAGAGGCTCTCCTAGGTCTGTATTGGGCTTTAAAATATAACACGTGTCCTATCATCTCTCTCATATCTATGTGTATATATATACTCGCATATATATTTATAAGAAATGTATTTGTTTGACTGATGGATCCTTCTCCACGTGGTAACCGGGAATAGCATGTTCATAGCCAGAACCAGACCCTGTGTAGATCAGTCCCCTCGACCTAACGCAAACACTATGGTTTCTTGTTCGAAATTCGCCTGAAAACCTTGAAATGCAACAGAAACGCTTTTCCGTATATTTCTGACCGGCCGACGATCCGATTACTTTATTTATTTTGTGTAGGGGTTGGGGGAAGAGACGAAACGTGTGGATTCCAGAGAAATCATTTTATACGTTTGTGTATTTTAGCAGCGATTAGAATAATATTAAATATGTTCTTAAATGTATCTTTTCTATGTAATGGAGTACTGTGAAGATAGCAGTGAGGCATCACTTTACTGTGGCGTAAGTATTAATCAAACATGTTACACGATTAAGAGCTCGGCAGCAGGGTGTGCTAGAACAACAGAGCTATCGCTTCTTGTAAAAAAAAAAAGCTTTTTTTTGTGCATGAGAACCTTTTTTATAAGCATGAAAGAAATTTACTTGTTTTCAGAGATGTTATTTTTACTTGGTTTTGTATCTGGATTCTTTCTCCGCGTTTGGCAGTTGATTTCTCAGAGCCTCACCCTGTGGAATAATTATAATTTCGTGGTAACTTGGACTCTTTCTCAAAATGCAGGTTTCGTTAGGAGCTGTTTGTGGTTGCGGAAAGCTCAGTGTCAGCCCAGGAGGTGAAATGGTTTAAACCTTGTACCATCTTGCTCTCTGGCCTCAAACCTGGTTGCTTGGTCTGCACCTCGTGGAGGTGCCAAGCTCCATTTTCAGAGATGTTATTTTTGCTTGGTTTTGTATCTGGAGCCTTTCTCCGTGTTTGGCAGTTTGATTTCTCAGAGCCTCTCTCTGTATAATAATTATAATTTCGTGGTAACTTGGACTCTTTCTCAAAATGCAGGTTTCGTTAGGAGCTGTTTGTGGTTGCAGAAAGCTCAGTGTCAGCCCAGGAGGTGAAATGGTTTAAACCTTGTACCATCTTGCTCTCTGGCCTCAAACCTGGCTGCTTGGTCTGCACCTCGTGGAGGTGCCAAGCTCCATTTTCAGAGATGTTATTTTTGCTTGGTTTTGTATCTGGAGCCTTTCTCCGTGTTTGGCAGTTGATTTCTCAGAGCTTCGCTCTGTGGAATGGTTATAATTTTGTGATAACGTGGAAACTTTCTCAAAATGCAGGTTTCGTTAGGAGCTGTTTGTGGTTGTGGAAAGCTCAGTGTCAGCCCAGGAGGTGAAATGGTTTAAACCTTGTACCATCTTGCTCTCTGGCCTCAAACCTGGTTGCTTGGTCTGCACCTCGTGGAGGTGCCAAGCTCCATTTTCAGAGATGTTATTTTTACTTGGTTTTGTATCTGGATTCTTTCTCCGCGTTTGGCAGTTGATTTCTCAGAACCTCGCTCTGTGGAATGGTTATAATTTTGTGATAACGTGGAAACTTTCTCAAAATGCAGGTTTCGTTAGGAGCTGTTTGTGGTTGCGGAAAGCTCAGTGTCAGCCCAGGAGGTGAAATGGTTTAAACCTTGTACCATCTTGCTCTCTGGCCTCAAACCTGGCTGCTTGGTCTGCACCTCCTGGAGGTGCCAAGCTCCATTTTCAGAGATGTTATTTTTGCTTGGTTTTGTATCTGGAGCCTTTCTCCGTGTTTGGCAGTTTGATTTCTCAGAGCCTCTCTCTGTATAATAATTATAATTTCGTGGTAACTTGGAGTCTGTCTCAAAATCCAGGTTTCGTTAGGAGCTGTTTGTGGTTGCGGAAAGCTCAGTGTCAGCCCAGGAGGTGAAATGGTTTAAACCTTGTACCATCTTGCTCTCTGGCCTCAAACTTGGTTGCTTGGTCTGCACCTCGTGGAGGTGCCAAGCTCCATTTTCAGAGATGTTATTTTTACTTGGTTTTGTATCTGGATTCATTCTCCGCATTTGGCAGTTGATTTCTCAGAACCTCGCTCTGTGGAATGGTTATAATTTTGTGATAACGTGGAAACTTTCTCAAAATCCAAGTTTCGTTAGGAGCTGTTTGTGATTGCAGAAAACTCAGTGTCAGCTCAGGAGGTGAAATGGTTTAAATCTTGTACCATCTTGCTCTCTGGCCTCAAACTTGGTTGCTTGGTCTGCACCTCGTGGAGGTGCCAAGCTCCTCTGCCTGGTGTGGGTTGTAGAATCGGGATTGTAGGCCCTCTCCTTGCACTTTTAACAAAATCCTCTCAAACTCTGCCAGAGAAGAAAGGGTTTTGAAGGTCTGGTTGTGTATCCGGTCCCTGCAGACCGACTGGGCCTGTGGGCAGGCCAGGGCTTCCTCCACAGCTGTAGGATTCATTCTTGTGCACTGGTGCTTCGAGGTTTTTTTCCTAGCTCAGTCTTGCTTGATCCGTCTCCCAAGTTGCGGAGGAGTTTGAGGGAATTCAGTGACACTCCAGAAAACTGGGCTTTGCTGGCAGCTGAGGGTGAGCCCCACACACTCCATCATCTGTAGAGATGGGGCTGCGAGTCTGGGGTGTGTCTCTCTGGCCTCAAACCTGGTTGCTTGGTCTGCACCTCGTGGAGGTGCCAAGCTCCACTGCCTGGTGTGGGTTGCGGAGTCGGGATCATAGTCCCTCTCCTTGCACTTTTAACAAAATCCTCTCAAACTCTACCTGAGAAGAAAGGGGTTTGAAGGTCTGGTTGTGTGTCCCATCCCTGCAGGCCGGCTGGGCCTATGGGCAGGCCAGGGCTTCCTCCGCAGCTGTAGGATTCATTCTTGTGCACTGGTGCTTCGAGGTTTTTTTTCTAGCACAGTCTTGCTTGATCCGTCTCCGAACTTGCAGAGGAGTTTGAGGGAATTCAGAGACACTCCGGAAAGCTGGGCTTTCCTGGCAGCTGAGGGTGAGCCCCACACACTCCATCCTCTGTAGAGCTGGGGCTGCGAGTCTGAGGTGTGTCTTTGCACTCAGATTTCTCTCTGACTGTCTCCGTGATGCTCCCATTTGTCCCCTGGTCAGGGCAGGAGTTGCAGGAGTGATGTGCTGTTAGCTCAGCTCAGCCCAAGCTTTGTCTGCTTTTTATTTTCTCATAATTTTTTTTCTCTTTGCTCTGCTCCATCTCCCTTCTTGCCTCTAGGTCTTTTAGGATATTCTTTTGGCAACCAATGATACCTTGATGGATTTTATTGCAGAAAGACTGTAAGATTTCATTTTTCCTATGCTTCTTTCCCCCTAAGACTTTCCACATCTTTTCTCTCTGCCTTACGCTGCTCGCTGGCAACATCCCCAAATTACTGGAGATGGATTTAACGAAGATAGAAAGCTTGAGGGCTGGTTTCTGGGCTGCTCTGCTAGCTTGGATGGGGCAGCCTGCGTCTTCCCTGACGGTTGCGAGACCCGATGGCCGGAACCCAGCACCCGCTAGCCCTTAGCCCCTGGCTCCTTGCCCACCACATCGCTCCTTTTGGCCTTGTTTTATCAATTGTCGTTAATGTGACAGGTCAGGCACTTCCAGCCTCACGAGATAGCTCCATTCTGAACGCTTCACCAAACTTTTCGGTTGGTGCTTGCACTTGGATGGCTCTTTATGAACTTGGATGGCTCTTTATGAACTTGGATGGCTCTTCATGAACTTGGATGGCTCTTGGGTGGCAGCTTTATCGCTCCTCTCTCCCTTCTTATCACTCCCTTCTCCAGAAGCCAAGCAGAGGCCACCCCTTTATCCCCACCCAGCAGGTAAACAAGCTAAATATATTCATGAAGAAATAATTTATGCAGATGATTTTTGGCCACTTAAAATTTCGCGTCCTCTTGTTTATTTTCTTTTCCCCCTGAATGTTTTCCCACGTTTCCCCCTTGGCTGCTTCTCCCTAAGGCTGTGCGGTTCCTCAATCCCTGGCGCTGGCTGCAGAGAAAAGAAAGGTTTTCAAGTAATTTCAAGACTATAGAAAGACTTGACTACATCGTGTTGCTTTAGGCTCTCGTGCCCCCAAAAGCAGGGTGAGACCTGTGGACCTCCAGGTGCCTCTGGAATGCTTCCGACAGCCAATCAAAGTCACGCAGATGTGAGAAAATAAGGTTAAATCACTCATTTTTAATATCAACTCGATTAATATTTTATCTGCAACTCGACAGGGGGAGTGGAGTAGCTGTAGGTTCAAGGATGTCTCGTCTGCCCTGGCTCTGCGTGTCCTGGTCATGAATTCTGTGTTCTACAAATCTATTTGTGTGTTTTGCTTCTTTTCTTCTGTTTTTTTTTCTTTTTTTTTTTTTTTTTTTTAATTTGAAACCATCCTTTTGTAAAAAAAGCTACTTGTTTATCCGATAGGAGCAGTTAACCATCCCCGGGATAATATTTAGTCTCGTGAGGAGCTGTCTTTGTGTTCTTACACGCGTGTATTGTAGAAAATCAAATCATTTTCAAATATTAGGATATCGAAAGGTTTACACATGGAACAAAAACCCCACCCTGACTCCTTTATGTACAATAACAGCAAAATTTAGGTTTTTTTCTAGCATTAGAAGCGCCGAGGCCTGGCGGAAGCTCGAACCTTTCGAATAAGTCGCATCCAACCCGCAGCAAAACTGACACAAACTGTGCTACGAATCCCTGACCCATTCGCTTTCCGGTGGAATTGCTGTCGCAGCCTTAACTCTAGTGTTATACAAAATGGTGCTTCAATACAATTACGTGCGTGGCTATGGGTACCTGGTATGAGTTTGTGGGAATTTCAAGCAAAATTGAGCATTTTTTGCGCGGCCGATCTCCTGCTAGGCCCCGGCGGCCGCCTCCGGGGATTGGAAATACTTGGGAAATCGTTAAATCGGGGGACGACTCGGAGCGGTTTGTCACTTTGGGGGTTTTTATCCGGTGAGCGCTGCGCATCTCCCCAGTTTCTGGGACCGGGAGGACCAGGCAGGATGGTGAAGGAGCTGCCACCTCCATCCACTTCTCCTCCTGCAAACGCCTCCTCGGAGAGCGGCGGCTGCTCGGCTACCGTCGGAAACCAACGTGTGGTGATTGTTTCTCTGTCGAAATCCTCCAACGGGCGATTCCTTCCTCCTCGAATTGTGTTATCAACCTTCATTTAGGAACTGTCGGCGTCAAAGCAGTGGAACCCGCGTGATCGAGGCTCTCCAGTCCGTCTCCTGGACTTTAAAATCCTCCAAAAAAATGCACAAATCTATTAGAATTCTGTCTCCGTTGGCTATTGATTTTTCTTTTAACAGGTGATATTTATGCCCATATCGTCACATCCGCTATCTCAGGTCCCTTTAAATGAAATACTTCAGGGATTTTGATGCCACGCGTTGGCAGACCAAATGTAATATTTATATGCAATGAGCTGATAGTTTTTTGTATTGTAAAAAAAAAAAAAATGTAAATTTGTAAAGATTTTTTTCTAGAGGTTTTTTTGTTTGTTTTTTTTTTTTTTTTTTTTTGGGAAGTCACTGATGTAATCTAGGATGTTTCATTTTCCAGCGCGTGGGATTGTCTTAATAAAAAAAAAAAACAAAAAAAGGATGAACTCTTCGGTTGGTTTGGCTTTGCTTACTGAATAGTTTAGACGTTAAATAGAAAGAGACGTTAAAATAAATGAATAAATAGAAAAATAAATATGAATAAATAGAAAAATAAATATGAATAAATAGAAAAATAAATATAAATAAAGAAATATGAGGGACATGGTTAGGTGTTTGATAGGAATGGTTGGACTCGATGATCCGATAGGTCTCTTCCAACCTGGTTGTTCTATGATTCTATAATTCTATAGACAACAGATAAGGTCGAAATTGAGTTTTCAGCTCAAGAAAATCACTTTTTGATTCAACTGGATTAGAAAAAGGAAACATTTATAAACCAGAAATGTAGAAAGTGAGGCCGTGCTGAGCCTCCCCCTGCACCTGTGAGGAGGATGAAGAGGTTCTGGGGTGAGGTCTCCCCTTCCCATGTGCTTTGGGCAGTGAGGTTGAGCTTGAGGAGGAGCTCATACCTGCCTGTAAAGGGTATTTAATGCAAAACCAGGAAACGACTCATTTATTATCACCAGTCTTGCCCTTTTGTTCAATAATAGTGAGGGAGGCGGTTGAGTCACCTTCCCTGGAGGTGTTTAAGGCACAGGTGGATGAGGTCTTGAGGGACTTGGTTTAGTGTTTGATGGGAATGGTTGGACTAGAAGATCCGCTGGGTCCCTTTTAACCTGGTTGTTCTATGGTCCTGTGGTTCTAATAGATGTTTAAACAAGAGCTTTTGCAGGGGCTGGAGGCTGTGGGCTGGGCTCAGGGAGGCTGTGGTGTGGTGGCCAAGCCAGGCTGGACTCCGAGGTGCTGTGGTGCCCCACAGGCTGCACCTCCTGCACAAAGACACAGGGGGGTTAGTGCTCAGGGATGCTGTGATGAGGTCCCCAGGTAAGGCTGGTCCAGCCCTGGCCGTTCAGTTCACTGCTGAGCTTATCCCACCATGCACTGGTCTCATAATAATCCAGTATTTTGCCTTCCAACCTCTTTAACCCTCTGACTTAACTGTGACAAGAAGGAATGACCTCAAGCTCCACCAGGGGAGGGTCAGGCTGGACATAAGGAAAAAATTCTTCACTGAAGGGGTCATTGGGCACTGGCAGAGGCTGCCCAGGGAGGGGGTTGAGTCACCTTCCCTGGAGATGCTTAAGGTGCAGGTGGATGAGGTCCTGAGGGACATGGTTTAGCGTTTGGTAGGAATGGTTGGACTCGATGATCCAGTGGGTCTCTTCCAACCTGGTGATTCTATGATGGTGACGCAGGAACCTTGGAGCCTCACCGACCACTGTGGGAAGAGGAGAGCTGAACTTTACCTCCATCCCACCTTTCCAATTGAAAACAGCCCCTGTACTGGGATGGTTTGAACGGCCTTCAGGTTCGCAGGGAAGCTGCTTCAGGGCTCGGAGAGAGGTCTGCAGGCTCTGTTCACAGACATAACCTTTCTTCCTTCAAAGCTGCTCAAAGGCTGTTTTTTAGCCTGGAGAAGAGGAGGCCTCATTACTCTCTCCAACTACCTGAAGGGAGGTTGTGGAGAGGAGGGAGCTGGGCTCTTCTCCCAAGGGACAGGGGACAGGACAAGAGGGAATGACCTCAACCTCCACCAGGGAAGATTTAGGCTAGAGATTAGGAGGAGGTTTTTCACACAGAGGGTCATTGGGCATTGGAACAGGCTGCTCAGGGAGGTGGTTGATTCACCTTCCCTGGAGGTGTTTAAGGGACGGGTGGATGAGGTCTTGAGGGACTTGGTTTAGCGTTTGATAGGAATGGTTGGACTAGAAGATCCGATGGGTCCCTTCCAACCTGGCTGTTCTATGATTCTATGATTCCTCCTCTGCCCCCGAGCCTGGACTTTGGGGTTTTCTTTCTTTCTCAGCGCACAAAAGCCCTTTGTTTTCAAACCTGCCGGATCAGCTGCTGGGCCAGGAGTGCCTCTCCTGTGACGCTGGCGCTGGCAGCCGTCCCACCCCACGCCGCCTTCCTCCCTCTCGGCGAACCCCCTTTGCCCTTGGCGTGGTCAGGCTGGCGGCTGACGCAGGAACCTGCCTCCATCAATATTTGCTCAGGCAGCAGCAGGGAAGGTTTGACCGGCTCCCGCTGACGCAGGCAGCGCTGGCCTCGCACCTCCCCTTGCAGGGCCGACACTCTGCCAGTCGCACAGATGGTTCTGGCAGCCGGCGCGGAGCATGAGGGACCGACTGGCAGAGCTGCAGCGGCGAGCGGCGACCGAGGGGAACACGCATGAGGATGCTTTGTGCTTCGACAACCCAACGTTTGCTGGGGATGATGGCAGCTCCGTCAGCCACGTGCTGCGGGAGGCGGCCGAGCTCTGGCGGGCGCTGGACCGGCTGGAGCAGCTCTCCGAGAGCATCGACAAGATGCAGGAGACGGTGTTGTGCTGCACGTCCGAGGAGAGCATCGCCCGGGAGAAGCAGGAGCTCGGTGCTGCCAGAGCCGCCTTCGCGCAGGAGGCCATGGCCCTGCAGGCCCAACTGGGTGCTCTGCGGGCAGCACCGGAGCAGGGGCCGGGGCGAGCGGGATCCCGCATCCGCCAGACCCAGCTGTGGCTGCTGCTGCGGCACTATGGCTCCCTCCTCACCCACCACTACGCCCACGAGAACCGCTACCGGCAGAGGCTGAAGGAGCAGATGGAGAGGCAGGCGGAGCTGGCTGGCATCGACCTGGGGGCTGAGGACTTGGAGTGGTTGGCCGAGAGCCCCGAGGTGCCCCGCATCGTGGGCCGGGACCTGGAGGAGCTCAAGGCCAAGCGGCACCTGGCCTTGGCCCAGCTGCGCCAGCGGCAGCTCTTCGACTTGGAAACGCAGATGGCTGAGCTGCATGGGCTCTTCCTGCAGCTGGAGGGGCTGCTGGCCGAGCAGCACGGGGCCACCGACAGCGTGGAGCACTACGTCCTGCGCACCCTCGACTACGTCGCCCAGAGCGGCGGAGAGGTGAAGAAAGCCTTCGCCTACCAGCGGCCCTCGCGGCTCTCGGCCTTGCTGACGGCTGCGCTCAGCCTCTGCGCCTGCTGCACCTGCCTGTCCTGCCTCAGCGGGACCCTCCGATGAGCCGGAGCTGCACCGGCACCTCTCGTAGATTCCACTTGTGTCTCTGCAAGAAATGGTGTCACGAGAGGCTGTTGTGTCCTGTACTTCTTGCAGGCTGGTGCAGACCATGCACACCTTGCCCAGCAGCAGGGACCACACAGACCTTGTGTGATGGTGCAAGGACCGTGCACACCTTGATCTGCATCATGGGGACTGCTCTGATCATGTGCGACGGCTGAGACTGACCATGGACACCTTGCCCAGCGCCATAAGGACCACAGAATCCTTGTGTGATGGTGCAAGGACCGTGCACACCTTGATCTGCATCATGGGGACTGCTCTGATCATGTGCGACGGCTGAGACTGACCATGGACACCTTGCTCAGCATCATGGGGACCACATCAACCTTGTGTGATGGTGCAAGGACCTTGCACGCCTTGATCTGCATCACAGGGACTGCTCCGATCACATGCAATGGCTGAGACTGACCATGGACACCTTGCCCAGCATCATGGGGACCACATCAACCTTGTGTGATGACACAAGGACCATGCACGACTTGCTCTGCATCATGGGGACTGCTCCAATCATGTGCAATGGCTGAGACCAACCATGGGCACCTTCCCATCATCAGGGATCACAGAGACCTTGTGTGATGGTGCAAGGACCATTCACGCCTTGATCTACATCACAGGGACAGCTCCAATCATGTGCAATGGCTGAGACTGACCATGCACACCTTGCCCAGCATCAGGGACCACAGAGTAGATGAGGTCCTGAGGGACATGGGTTAGTGTTTGATAGGAATGGTTGGACTCGATGATCCGATGGGTCTCTTCTAACCTGTTTGTTCTATGATTCTATGATTCTATGATTCTGTTCCCGCAGAGAGGCTTGCAAGCCAGTTCTCCACCCTCCAAGCCAGGCAGCAGCAGCAGATATTTGTTGAGCCGTGTGAATAGAGGTGTTGATTCACTAGAAAACACAGGAAAAAACGGGGAGGAAACAAATCAAGGCAATTTAAACGGCTGCCACATTCTTGTGGCGCTGAATGAGATGCAAAAACGTGTTTGGAAAGCGTCGCAGTGACTCGGTAGCCCACACAGAAGAATGAGCGTCTGATTTGACATTAAAGACGCTCAAAATAAAAATACCGAGTGTGATTTGGTCCACGAAGCCTTTCTGAACAACAACAACAAAAAATAAAAAAAAAAAACAAAAAAAAAGAAAACCAACTTTTTGGGAAATTTTTGGAAGTGGAAATATCGGGTGATGGATTTCAGTGGTTGAATCTCTCAGCTTGAATTAAAATAAATAATATTTTAAAATAAAATTCCTGTCACTTGGGAGAAGAGCCCAGCTCCCTCCTCTACACAACCTCCTTTCAGGGAGTTGCAGAGAGCAATGAGGTCTCCTCTCAGCCTCCTCTTCTCCAGGATAAACACCCCCAGCTCTCTCAGACGCTCCTCATCAGGCCTGTTCTCCAGCCCCTTCACCAGCCTCGTGGCTCTTCTCTGGACTCACTCCAGAGCCTCAACATCCTTCTTGTGCTGAGGGGCCCACAACTGAACACAGGATTCAAGGAGTGGCCTCCCCAGTGCTGAGTCCAGAGGGAGAATCACCTCCCTGGCCCTTCTGGTCACACCATTTCTGATCCAAGCCAAGATGCCATTGGCCTTCTTGGCCACCTGGGCACACTGCTGGCTCATGGTCAGTCACTGTCGACCAACACCCCCAGGTCACTCTCCTCCTGGCAGTTTTCCAGCCAGACTTCTCCCAGTCTGTAGCTCTGCATAGGGTTGTTGTGCCCCAAGTGCAAGACTCATCAGCTTCCTTGGGGATGATTTGGTTCTTAACTGCTCTTCTTAAAGCTTCAAGTCAGAAGCTTTTATTTAAGGAGGGGGGGAGGCTAACGAGCCGTCACTGGACAGACAAAATCCTGAAGGAAGAGGTCTCGCCGAGCATGTATGTTGAAATCCAAGAGCCAGAACACCTCGCTCCTGACACCGGCGTTTTATTAGTGTGAGTAAACAGGAAAGCGGCTGGAGCTGACAGGTACAAATGATCCGCAGCACAGAAAACCATTCCCCGGCTCAGGCAGGGGCTGGATGTGCTGGTGCCTTAAAATAGAGCCAAGCGAAGGCATGAGTCACTTCAGCCACTGGGCAGAACAGCTGCCAGCATGTGGGATGGGAGGGAAGTACCTGAGCTACTCAGAAATTTGCTTTTATCTAGCATCGTTACCTCATTTAGCTTCGCTGCTGTAAATATGTGCATTTCCTAAGAAGGGTAGAGGACATAGGAACATATAAATGTAGGGACGTAAACAGGCTGGACTGCTGGGCAGAGCCCAATGGGATGAGGGTTAACACAGCCAAATGCCAAGTCCTGCACTTGGGGCACAACAACCCTATGCAGAGCTACAGACTGGGAGAAGCCTGGCTGGAAAACTGCCAGGAGGAGAGGGACCTGGGGGGGTTGGTCAACAGCAACTGACCATGAGCCAGCAGTGTGCCCAGGTGGCCAAGAAGGCCAATGGCATCCTGGCTTGGATCAGAAATGGTGTGACCAGCAGGGCCAGAGAGGTTATTCTCCCTCTGGACTCAGCACTGGTGAGGCCGCTCCTTGAATCGTGTGTTCAGTTGTGGGCCCCTCAGCACAAGAAGGATGTTGAGGCTCTGGAGCGAGTCCAGAGAAGAGCAACGAAGCTGGTGAAGGGGCTGGAGAACAGTCCCTATGAGGAGCGACTGAGAGAGCTGGGGGTGTTTATCCTGGAGAGGAGGAGGCTGAGAGGAGACCTCATTGCTCTCTGCAACTCCCTGAAAGGAGGTTGTGTAGAGGAGGGAGCTGGGCTCTTCTGCCAAGGGACAGGGGACAGGACAAGAGGGAATGACCTCAAGCTCCACCAGGGGAGATTTAGGCTAGAGATTAGGAGGAAGTTTTTCACACAGAGGGTCATTGGGCATTGGAATAGGCTGCCCAGGGAGGTGGTTGATTCACCTTCCCTGGAGATGTTTAAGGGACGGGTGGATGAGGTGCTGAGGGACACAGTTTAGTGTTTGATAGGAATGGTTGGACTCGATGATCCGATGGGTCTCTTCCAACCTGGTTGTTCTATGATTCTATGAAATGTGAGACAAGGAGTGAATGTGGCTTTTGTTCACGCTCGTGGTGCTGCCCAAGCATTCTTGTTGTGACGTGGGAGTGAGACCTGCTCCTCAGCCCTGCTGCCCTCCAGCCAGCTGCCAGCGAGCTACTAATCGGAGCGAGCTGTCCCCTGCCACCGGCTGATGTTGATTCATCCTGACTCATACCTGCGCGTCCTCTCTGCGGGGAGGAACACAACGGGAACTCAGTCAGTGACGGAGGCAGCCTGTGAGCACTGTCCCTGCTTCCTTCTCTTGAGCACAACAGACCACACTCAGCCCCTGTTTCACCACTGAGTCCAGCGTGTGGGCCCAGGGCAGGTAGAGTCGAGCTCAACACACACATTTTCCAGGGAGGTTCTTCTCCCTCTCGACTCAGCACTGGTGAGGCTGCTCATAGAATCCTGTGTTCAGTTATGGGCCCCTCAGCACAAGAAGGATGTTGAGGCTCTGGAGTGAGTCCAGAGAAGAGAAACTAAGCTGGTGAAGGGGCTGGAGAACAAGAGGAGCAGCTGAGAGAGCTGGAGGTGTTTATCCTGGAGAAGAGGAGGCTGAGAGGAGACCTCATTACTCTCTCCAACTCCCTGAAAGGAGGTTGTAGAGAGGATGGAGCTGGGTTCTTCTCCCAAGGGACAGGGGACAGGATGAGAGGGAATGGCCTCAAGCTCCACCAGGTTAGGTTCAAGCTGGGCATTAGTTAAAAATTCGTCACAGAAAGGGTCATTGGGCATTGGAACAGGATGCCCAGGAAGGTGGTTTACTTGCCTTGCCTGGAGGTGTTTAAGGCACAGGTGGAAGAGGTGCTGAGGGACATTGTTTAGTTTTTGATAGGAATGGTTGGACTCGATGATCCGATGGGTCTCTTCCAACCTGGTTATTCGATGATTCTATGATTCTAATGACTCTCTGAGGGATGAAGATGACTCTTTCCATGGTTTTCCACACTAGGATGGTGCAACTGCACAGCAAAAAGACTACTTTACCTTCTATCTTACGCTCAGCTCAGCTCCGAAAGGGTTGCTTTTTAAATCATTTACCCATTTCTTTTTGTCACATGGAGCTTGCCAGTCTTAGGAAAAACTGAAGAGGAGAATATTAAGAATAGAGAAGCAGGGGAGACAAACAATCTTGATAGCACCATACATACACTGCTTGTTCTGTGCTGGAACGGGAACACTCAGGCACTTTTTCCAAAAAGAAGCAATTAGCACTTCTTAAATAGCTACATTATGCAGTCAAAAAGAAAAAAAAAAATTGCTGTGTTTACTGCAGTGGGGAATGTATTAAGTTCATTCAGTGTAACAAAGTGGAGTGTGTTTAAAGCAGGGACCAGACAAAAGGCTCTCAACCCAAACTTCTGCTGAAAGTTGGTGAATGTAGAAATCTGAGTGAATGAGGGAACTGGATTGGTTAAGATGGACAGTAAGTACCAGTGGTTGCTACAGAAGTTTCCACTGGTTTTTTTGGTTTTTTTTTTTTTGAAGTTTCTTGTCCCAGCAGCCGCAGAGCTGGAATATTTCCAGCTGTACTAATTCAACATGCTCTTCCCATCTTCATTCATATGAGGAGTGGCTGAGAGAGCTGGGGGTGTTTAACCTGGAGAAGAGGAGGCTGAGGAGAGACCTCATTGCTCTCTCCAACTACCTGAAAGGAGGTTGTAGAGAGGAGGGAGCTGGGCTCTTCTCCCAAGGGACAGGGAATGGCCTCAAGCTCCACCAGGGGAGATTTAGGCTGGAGATTAGGAGGAAGTTTTTCACAGAAAGGGTCATTGGGCATTGGAACAGGCTGCCCAGGGAGGGGGTTGATTCACCTTCCCTGGAGGGGTTTAAGGGACGGGTGGACGAGGTGCTGAGGGACATGGTTTAGTGTTTGATAGGAATGGTTGGACTCAGTGATCCGGTGGGTCTCTTCCAACCTGGTGATTCTATCATTCTATGATTCCATGACTGAGACATCTCCTCTATTTCTGTTCCTTTAGTTTGGTTGCTTTTTAACCACACGAGCTTAAAGTTTAAAAACTGCAAATGGTGACTAGAGCAGATGTGCATCAGTACCGTGCGCAGAAGTGAAAGAGAATATTTTTCCCTTTTGTCTCAGAGTTGTTGAGAAAGCACTGGTAGAAGACTCAGGAACAGGCACATAATATATATATAAATATATATATATCGCTTGCTGGCCGCTCGCTTGTGCTGTCACATAATGGAGTTAAAAAGAAATAAGTCTCATTTCCATACTGAGTCATTGCCCATTTTGTTCAGCGAGGGTTGAATCGAGTTCCATTTCAGCTGGTTGGGAAGCAGGGGCAGGTGCAGGACGCCGGCTCTTTGTTTGCGCGGCAGATGCGAGCAGGGGACCGAGCGGAGGGGTTCTTCTCCATAGAGCAGCCACAGAATAATGTTAAATTAAAGACTAAAGCGTTTCTGATGAATGGAGGCAGAATAAAAAAAAGTTCCAGGGAGAAAATATGTTCCGCAAGAAACTGAAGTTTTCAAACTTGCAAAAAAAAAAGTTCATCATAAATCCAGACGTTTATAGAATCATAGAACAACCAGGTTGGAAGGGACCCATTGGATCTTCTAGTCCAACCTTTCCTATCAAACACTAAACCATAATTAATTATAATTGATTTCAATGATTTCGTGACTTATGTGGCACATCAAGTCAAGACTTTCACGGGTGTTTCTCACCACATCCCACATTTCTAGACACCAGCACCGCAAGGGAGTTGAGCAGAACTAGTTTTCCTCCTTCCACAAACATCTTTATGGTCCCGAAAAGTCCTTTATCCTCATCAGGAAGTTCAAAAACTCAGTTTCTTTCAAGTGGCTTCATCATAACGGACGAGGTGCTGAGGGACATGGGTTAGTGTTTGCTGGGAATGGTTGGACTTGATGATCCGATGGGTCTCTTCCAGCCTGGTTGTTCTATGATTCTATGATAATCCCGTGTTTCACATGTATGTTCTAGCTGAATATGTTCTGTTTGTTTGAGGTTATTTTTAATGCTTTAAATGGCCACTTCTCTTTTAGGAAAGTCTAAAATAAGGTCGTTAGCAATTTAAAACGCTGTCTTGAGAAAAGGATTTTAATGAAGAAGAATAACAAGGAAAGAAGTGATTAACTGATTAAAAAAAAATTACAAAATTCCCAAACAAATCTAACGCTGGCAAAGCTGGAAGATGCTTTTCAACCTTGAGTGGTGAAGCAACCTTCTAGGATCAGGGGCAGCCAGTTTTGGGGCAGATGGATCATAGAATCATAGAACAACCAGGTTGGAAGAGACTCACCAGATCATCGAGTCCAACCATTCCTATCAAACACTAAACCAAGTCCCTCAGGACCTCATCCACCCATCCCTTAAACACCTCCAGGGAAGGTGACTCAACCACCTCCCTGGGCAGCCTATTCCAATGCCCAATGACCCTTTCTGTGAAAAACCTCCTCCTAAATGTACAAGCACAGGCTTCAAAGTGAAGGAAAACCTGAGCGGTGGTTTATCCATCCCCATCCTGCCTCTATTTATCCAGCCAGGAAAAAAAAAAAAACCTTTGAGCTGCAATTTCCCTCCAGTTCAACTGCTCCATTGCTTTTCCAGCCAGCGACACGCTGAGTCCCCAAATTACTCTCCTGTGTGGTGACAACACATGCAGCCACTTAGCCACTTGGCAACACCAAGGATGCTGCTGAGACTCCTCCAGCCCATCTGCCGTGTGGCTACCAAAGACTAATGTCTTCACCGGGGGGTGACACAAGGGATGATTTCTGTGTGGATTCACACGTGTGCCTCCTGGAACAGCCACAGCAGACGTGATGCTCCAGAAAGGATGTTGAGGCTCTGGAGTGAGTCCAGAGAAGAGCCACGAAGCTGGTGAAGGGGCTGGAGAACAGGCCTGATGAGGAGCCTGCAAGGGCTCCTGGATCAATCCTTTCACAAGGGAAAAATCGGACTGTGTTTTTCTGGAATATGTGGTGTTATGAATGAACTGTACTGTCTGAATCAAGAGCAACGAAGCTGGTGAAGGGGCTGGAGAACAGGCCCTATGAGGAACGGCTGAGAGAACTGGGGGTGTTTAGCCTGGAGAAGAGGAGGCTGAGAGGAGACCTCATTACTCTCTACAACTACTTGAAAGGAGGTTGTGGAGAGGAGGGAACTGGGCTCTTCTCCCAAGGGACAGGGGACAGGACAAGAGGGAATGGCCTCAAGCTCCACCAGGGGAGATTTAGGCTAGAGATTAGGAGGAATTTTTTCATGGAAAGGGTCATTGGTCATTGGAATAGGCTGCCCAGGGCGGTGGTTGATTCCCCTTCCCTGGAGGTGTTTAAGGGATGGGTGGATGAGGTCCTGAGGGAGATGGTTTAGTGTTTGATAGGAATGGTTGGACTCGATGATCTGGTGGGTCTCTTCCAACCTGGTGATTCTATGAGTCTTCAGCCTTGCTCCCAGTTTCAATCAGGTTTTCCTTGCCTTCTACCGGCCAGGACACAACCAGGGGCTGTTGGCATCCCTGCAGCCACACTGAGCCAGGAGGAGGCACAGCTCCAGCCTGCGTCTCCTCTGGCATCCCCATCCCCATCCTTCAGCTCAGGAGGTGTCTAAGTGAGGGATTTAGAATCATAGAACAACCAGGTTGGAAGGGACCCATCGGATCATAGAGTCCAACCGTTCCCACTGATTCAAACCCAAACCCAACCTGAAGCGATCTGAGTGCACAGTTAACCTGTGAGCAAAGTCAAAGCCCCATCACTCCCCTGTTTGCTGACGGCCACGTCTCTGCGCACAGACAAGAGCTCAGCCTTCCCCTCAGCCTCATCCCAAACTGGTTTCCTTCCACCAGCCTTCAGGGTAATTAAGGCATTTGATGAACAGTAATGGCTGCACTAATTAACTGTTGCTATTTATTATTAAATAATGAAACTCATTAGCATGTGCTGTGCAGCTAAGACAGTCAGAGTTCGGCTATACCAGACTCTACTCAGGTCACCTGCGAATTCGCTGCTCCCGAAGAGGATGATCCCCATTTTTTCCAGTTCGTGCTGACGGAATTAAAGCATTTTTACTTTTTTTTTTTTTTTTTGGTCAATTTTAAATTGGGAACATTTGAACAGCCTGGGGTTGTTTATCCTGGAGAAGAGGAGGCTGAGAGGAGACCTCATTACACTCTCCAACTACCTGAAAGGAGGTTGTAGAGAGGAGGGAGTTGGGCTCTTCTCCCAAGGGACAGGGGACAGGACGAGAGGGAATGGCCTCAAGCTCCTCCAGGGGAGATTTAGGCTGGAGATTAGGAGGAAGTTTTTCACGGAAAGGGTCATTGGGCATTGGAATAGGCTGCCCAGGGAGGTGGTTGATTCCCCTTCCCTGGAGGTGTTTAAGGGACAGGTGGATGAGGTCTTGAGGGACTTGGTTTAGTGTTTGATAGGAATGGTTGGACTAGAAGATCCTATGGGTCTCTTCCAACCTGGTTGTTCTATGATTCTATGATTCTATGCTGGTTCAGGTCACTTCTGATCCCTTTTCTAGCGTTCCTTAGGCACCGGAAAAAAATCTCTCTAGCACATTCCCAAGGGGAACATCTTCGCATTTGTACAAAGCTAAATTGATTGCAAGCATGCAGCCAGTCGTGTGACAAATTTCAGCTCGTTATTTTGCTGGTACATCGCAGAACGATGTTTTTATGAAAGCCGTAGCGTCGCTACACGATAATTGCCAAATTTCCTGAGCCAAGCTGAGCAGCGACGTAGAAAAAGATGCATATAAGATGAAAGATTCGTGGTATAAAAATCTTTAAACACACTCAACTGTGTGAGTGAGAGAGAGCTGGGGGTGTTTAGCCTAGAGAAGAGGAGGCTGAGAGGAGACCTCATTGCTCTCTACAACTTCCTGAAAGGAGGTTGTAGAGAGGAAGGGGCTGGGCTCTTCTCCCAAGGGACAGGGGTCAGGACGAGAGGGAATGGCCTCAAGCTCCACCAGGGGAGATTTAGGCTAGAGATTAGGAGGAAGTTTTTCACAGAAAGGGTCATTGGGCAGTGGAACAGGCTGCCCAGGGCGATGGTTGATTCCCCTTCCCTGGAAATGTTTAAGGGACGGGTGGATGAGGTGCTGAGGGACTTGGTTTAGTATTTGATAGGAATGGTTGGACTCAACGATTCGATGGGTCTCTTCCAACCTGGTTGTTCTATGATTCTATGACAGCAGTTCTTCTGCCCATAAAACTCTGAGAAACTCAGAGACAGGACTTGTTTTCCCCCACATTCTATTTTTATCACTGTCTGCAACCAATCAATCACAGGAAATGTCTCCTTTCACTTCCCCGGGTACTTTTTAACGGTCTGGAGGGTGGAAATCCTTAAGGAAAGCAGTGGGAACATGACCGTCAACTGGCAATGAGTGGGAAGCAACCCTTACTTATGACTTTTTAATAATTTCTGTGAAACGTTAAGGCTCATATTACTGAACTCTGCTTATTTGCCTTGCACCGAGCGCTCGGCAGAAACATTTAAATCTCTAAATTGACCAGCAAGCCACATTTACTGGAGTAATTTAAAATGAAAAATATCAAGTGACTTATAAAACGCAGATGCTCGGGCATAAGGCTTTTACGTTTGTTGCATTTTCCTCCTCCAGCCACTGGAATCACAGTTAAAACTAAAGACTTTAATGGCAGCAAATGCGGTTTATAAGCTCATAGCAGACATAGACGATTGGTCAATGAAATATTTGTGCATTTATGAGGGACAAAAATAGGACTCAGTCGCCATCAAGACCCTGGAGAAGGAAAGATGTGAAATCAAGGCTCTGGGTGGAAGAAGTAGTTAGGATGCTGGTGGAGTGAGGACACGGAGCAGCCCTGCTCCTCCATGCATCTCTCCAAGGGTCTCCTCCTCCAACCAAGAGGACATTTTCATAGAATCATAGAACAACCAGGCTGGAAGGGACCCATTGGATCATCGATTCTACCCATTCCTATCAAACACTAAACTGTGTCCCTCAGCACCTCATCTACCTGTTCCTTAAACACCTCCAGGGAAGGGGAATCAACCACCTCCCTGGGCAGCCTATTCCAATGCCCAATGACCCTTTCCGTGAAAAAATTCCTCCTAATCTCCAGTCTAAATCTCCCCTGGTGAAGCTTGAGGCCATTCCCTCTCGTCCTGTCCCCTGTCCCTTGGGAGAAGAGCCCAGCTCCCTCCTCTCTACAACCTCCTTTCAGGGAGTTGTAGAGAGTAATGAGGTCTCCTCTCAGCCTCCTCTTCTCCAGGATAAACACCCCCAGCTCTCTCAGACGCTCCTCATAGGGCCTGTTCTCCAGCCCCTTCACCAGCCTCGTTGCTCTTCTCTGGACTCGCTCCAGAGCCTCAACATCCTTCTTGTGCTGAGGGGCCCACAACTGAACACAGGATTCAAGGAGCGGCCTCACCAGTGCTGAGTCCTGGGGGAGGATCACCTCCCTGGCCCTGCTGGTCACACCATTTCTGATACAAATGATGAAGCGGGTTTGGTGAGGAGGGATGCAACCCCTTGAAACCAGCATCTGGAACCGGTGCTGGGCTGAGGTGAAGCATCATCCTGCCTTGAAAAGCCTGTGCAGAGAAACCACAGCAGCAAAGAAGAGTCTGGACATTATCTTTGGTTGCCACTTCCACTCTGCAATTTGCATTTGGAAGCGCGAAGAGAGTTACGAACAAATGGAAATTACATTTTGATAACAAGGAACATAGATTAACAGGGTCTTATTGTCGCGCTTCCTTTCACTTGATTATTAGGGGCTTATCAAAAGTGACGTAGCTGCAGAAAAAAAATCCTCGTGTAGTAGAAGGTACAGAGAGATTTTTATCAATTGATGGATCCAGGTTGTTTTTTTCAGTGGAGAACAAGCTACTCTCACCACGCTGGGGACAGGCTCGGAGGATTGGCTGCATTTCAGAGCTGGAAGAGCGTGTTTGGGTTTGCTCCTTCCTCCTGTCCCAGCAGGGCTGGTCGGTCCCAGCCCTTCCCAGCATCCTCTGCCCTCCTAAATAATTGAGTTGTACAGAACTGTGTGCAGTTCTGGGCCCCTCAGCACAAGAAGGATGTTGAGGCTCTGGAGCGAGTCCAGAGAAGAGCAATGAAGCTGGGGAAGGGACTGGAGAACAGGCTGAGAGAGCTGGGGGTGTTTATCCTGGAGAAGAGGAGGCTGAGGGGAGACCTCATTGCTCTCTCCAACTACCTGAAAGGAGGTTGTGGAGAGGAGGGAGCTGGGCTCTTCTCCCAAGGGACAGGACGAAAGGGAATGGTCTCAAGCTCCGCCAGGGGAGATTTAGGCTAGAGATTAGGAGGAAGTTTTTCACAGAAAGGGTCATTGGGCATTGGAACAGGTTGCCCAGGGAGGTGGTTCCCTGGAGGAGTTTAAGGGACGGGTGGACGAGGTCCGGAGGGACATAGTTTAATGTTTGATAGGAATGGTTGGACTCAATGATCCGACGAGTCTCTTCCAACCTGGTTGTTCTATGATTCTATGAACAGTGAGAATTTACTCACATTTTCCTCCAGATGCAGGTATTCTCCGTTGGAAAAAACAGAGCTTAATTGCACTTCTATAGTATTATTTGATCTCTTTGGTGTTTATAGGGTAACTAGGGAAGACTGGGATTTTCAAATCAGACTCCCCCAAACCCTCTGTGAAAAAAACATCGCTTTAAAAACAATGTCCGTAAATTAGGAGCTCCAGAAACACGGTTATGTTGCTTGGCTGCTATAAATACTTCATGATAATGTCTCCTCTGTCAAAAAGAATATGAATTCGCTGAGTGCGGAACAGAGATGCAGAAATGGGGATTAAAGATTCACAAACCAGACCTTGGGCTTCATTCTAAAGAGTCCTTTTGATTTTTGTGTTTAATGGGACGCTCTGTGGACATGAGGATGTTTATGGTTGGACTTGATGATGGGTCTCTTCCAACCTTATTGTTCTATGATTCTATGATCTCTTCCTTGGACTAAGAAGCTGGTTTAAAGCTTGGCTTGATGAGGTTATTCAAACAGATGCGACTTGTAGAGCTGCAATTAAGAACTTGTGCTTTTGGCAGAGGCGTCGCGTCTCTGCTGCTGAAATATTCAAGGTTTTGTGCTCGCACTGGGGTTTGTCTGGCTTGCTGAGGAGTAAATATGGGATGGAAGCGCCGCAGCTCACCTCGGGTGCCTCGCGATGGGGTTGTGTGCAGCTTGGGGGTCGACAGCAGTTTTTTTCATGTCTCCCTTACTGAATATGATTTGGAATATGGGCATTGGAACAGGCTGCCCAGGGAGGGGGTTGAGTCACCTTCCCTGGAGGTGTTTAAGGGACGGTTGGACGGGGTGCTGAGGGACATGGGTTAGTGTTTGATAGGAATGGTTGGACTCGATGATCCAATGGGTCTCTTGCCCTGTCCCCTGGGAGAAGAGCCCAGCTCCCTCCTCTCTACAACCTCCTTTCAGGGAGTTGTAGAGAATAATGAGGTCTCCTCTCAGCCTCCTCTTCTCCAGGATAAACATCCCCAGCTCTCTCAGCCACTCCTCAGAAGGCCTGTTCTCCAGCCCCTTCCCCAGCCTCGTTGCTCTTCTCTGGACTCATAGAATCATAGAACAACCAGGTTGGAAGAGACCCATCAGATCATGGAGTCCAACCATTCCTATCAAACACTAAACTATGTCCCTCAGCACCTCATCTACCTGTGCCTTAAACACCTCCAGGGAAGGGGAATCAACCACCTCCCTGGGACTCACTCCAGAGCCTCAACATCCTTCTTGTGCTGAGGGGCCCACAACTGAACACAGGATTCAAGGAGCGGCCTCACCAGTGCTGAGTACAGAGGGAGAAGAACCTCTCTGGACCTGCTGGTCACACCGTTTCTGATATAAGCCAAGATGCCATTGGCCTTCTTGGCCCCCTGGGCACACTGCTGCCTCATGGTCAGTAGCTGTCGACCAACACCCCCAGGTCCCTCTCCTCCTGGCAGTTTTCTAGACAGACTTCTCCCAGTCTGTAGCTCTGCATAGGGCTGTTGTGCCCCAAGTGCAGGACCCGGCATTTGGCCGTGTTAAACCTCGTCCCATTAGACTCAGCCCATGGATCCAGCCTGTTTATGCCCCTTTGCAGAGCCTCCCTACCCTCCAGCAGATCCACACTTCCACACAGCTCAGTGTCATCTGCAAACTTGCTAAGGGTACCCTCAATGCCCTCATCCAGGTCATTGATGAAGACATTGAACAGGGCTGGACCCGGCACTAAAGCACTCCGAGGTGTTTCTTTTTGCAGAAGCGAAGTACAGCAAGACCTAAATACGAACCTGTTGTGTGCAACACAATGAACCCATATTCCAATTAAACCCAGACTGCTCTTCGTTCATTGAAGACGAAGGTATATCTGATTTTAACTTGCCTCATTTTTTTTTCCACTAACAAAGCATGATTTATCTGAATGGATCCCACAATCAATTACTCCAGGCGATGTCTCTCTCTGCAGTCATTCAGATGATTCTGTGTCTCACTGCGCTTTCATTTTCTTTTAAGGAAAATGAAATCTTCCATGTGCATTAGCATAATTTCTCGTGGAAGTGACTGTGCTCAAGTCGTTGACTAATGCAGCCTGAGAACCAGAATATTTTTTTCAGGGAGATGACTCCCTTCTGGGGAGATATGCAAAGAGAGTCACCTTTTTATTCAAATATCTTAGGAATTATCAGTGGGAAATTAGGTTGTGATTATTCCTCAATCATTACAGGCCATTCGTATAATAGCTGCACGTTAAGAGTGGTTATTTATAACAATAAGTTGGCTCAACAAAGGTCAGATAATATAAATAGTGCTACTGGATTCATAAAGTCATATAATATATTCATATTATATATAATATAATAGAATAGAATAGAATATATATCATATTATATAATATATATACTATAATATATTATAGTATATAATAGGATATATTATATCATATTCATATACATATAATTCATTAAGGATTAACATCTGTCTAGTAGTGAAAAACACTGAAGTAGCTACTTTGCATTCACTAATTTCTTCATGATAAACATCCTTTAAGATAAACACAGACTCAAGGAGATATCAAGTATTGATTGGGATCTGTTCAAGATCAAGCCCTGGGATTTTATGGAGCACCAGGAATCACAAGGTGATGATCACAAGCCCTCAGCTCCCCGGAACTTCTACGACTTCTACACCCCCAGCTCTCTCAGCTGCTCCTCTTGTTCTCCAGCCCCTTCACCAGCTTCGTTGCTCTTCTCTGGACTCTCTCCAGAGCCTCCACATCCTTCTTGTGCTGAGGGGCCTGTCAGTGAACCCACACAGCCCTTGGCAACTAGATGAGGAGCCCCAAAGCGGAGGTTTCTCATCCTGCTCTGCATCACTGGGCTGCAGCCAGGAGCGAAAAGAGCTAAGGTGACCCTGGTGCAGGTGGCTGAAGGTGGTTGGAGGACTGGGGCATCACTGGCAGGACTGAATAAAACACTTCGACCTATCTGGAAAAAGGCTGTAGTAGAGGGAGATGGATAGGTAGGGGTGGAAGTGGAGAAAATATTTTCCAGTGACAAATACTGATTCCTTTCCCACTGTTTCATACACGGTTGAGAAGTTATCTCCATGTATTTGTCTAATTAGCCCACAGGCATAGGAAAGCTGAATTGTTTTGACAGGGGAGGAACCATAAAACTAAACATTAGACTATGGTATCACAGCCTGCACAAAGCCTCATCCTCCCAGTGGCAGCCAGAAAAAAAGGAGCATCACGGGGCTGGTGGCATCGCTGCCCGTGGGCTCTTCGCCAGGCTTTGCTGACTCAGCACCGACTCCTACACGACTCGGCTCGATGTCCCTGGACTGTTTCCAGCCTGCATCTACCATCCGCTGACAGAGTTCAGGAGAATCGGGGCTTTCGGGAGGAGGTGCTGAAAGGCTGTCTCCTCGTAGAGGCAGCACACGCTCCCTTTGAAGAGACTCGGGGTTCCCTTTTATCACCCCTTTCTCTCCGCAGAGCAAAACTTTGGCTGGATGGGCAGCTTAGAATCATAGAATCATCAGGTTGGAAGAGACCCACCAGATCATCGAGTCCAACCATTCCTATCAAACACTAAACCATGTCCCTCAGCACCTCATCCACCTGTCCCTTAAACACCTCCATGGAAGGTGAATCAACCACCTCCCCGGGCAGCCTATTCCAATGCCCAATGGCCCTTTCCCTGAAAGGAAGCTTCTGGCAGAGCAGCAAATGCTCCTTCCCACACGTATTCCCATCGACAAAACTGGTTAGGGGTCTTGAAGTCCTTCTGGAGCTGCTCAGGGCGCAGGGGACAGAGCACGTCTGGTGCGACTGTTTCACTACAAACCTGTGTTAAATTGCACCAGGCTTGTCAGAGCTGTGCTTGGAGAACAAGGGAACCCTGCAGGTGAGTCACAATGTGGTATGAACTGCATTATGAATGGAATAATTGCATAGGAGTAGCCTATCCAGTAATTTATGGACCTCACGAAGGAGCCTCACTCACTCTTGCCAAGACAATGTGTACTCACAGGAGTAAGTGATGGGCTATGAGGGAGGGTTGGTCTGTCTGTGCAGGGGAACAGAGCGAAGGACTCGCACCTCGTGTTCAGCTGGTGCCAACTCAGAACCACTCAGACCTTGGGAAGTTTTCACTCCAGCCCCGTGATTTGGCTCCTGAGGGGAGGCTGTGGAGAGGAGGGAGCTGGGCTCTTCTCCCAAGGGACAGGGGACAGGACGAGAGGGAATGGCCTCAAGCTCCACCAGGGGAGGGTCAGGCTGGACATTAGGAAAAAATATTTCAGGGAAAGGGTTGTTGGGCAGTGGCAGAGGATCCGATGGGTCTCTTCCAACCTGGTGATTCTATGATTCTGCGTTTGAATCTGCAGAAGAGCAAGAACAATCTGCATCTCTGATCATGGTTAAGCAAAAATATTCAGCTCTTTCAGAAAAGATCTCCTCTCCCTTATTTTTTTTCTTTCTTTCTAACATTTCTCCCTGTCCAGGTGTGACAAAACCCCACGAGAACCCATCGGCTTCCTCACTTGGCCAGTGAGAAGCAGAGCCAGGCTGGTGTCCAGCATGCTGCTCTGGTCACCATGACAACATGATTGCACAGGACAGCAAAAGAAAAATCCTTTGGAAACCTCTGGAGCTCAAGAGGAATCTAAATAATTATCATCCCGGACTGCTTCTGTCTCCAGGGGCAACTGCAAAGGACCACGGTGACGCGTGCTCTGATGTCAGCTCCGAGCCCCAGCGAACCCACCATAGGAATTCGCTGGTCTCTGGCCACCTCCCTGGTGCTACTGGTGTCACGCGGTGAATGACAATGAGCAGAGGGAAGGTTTGCTCTGCGTTCGGACCTGGAGTGCTGATGAATGGTAACAGCTCGGAAAAGAGCCTCTGCTCCTGCATATTAACAACGAACCCAAAGCGGCAAGGAGCGGCTGTACAATAGAAATAATGAAAAAGGGAAAATAAATTCGTGAAGGTTCACTTCCAGGGTCAGGGAAGTACTCGGCACTGGTGAGGCTGCTCCTCGAATCCTGTGTTCAGTTGTGGGTCCCTCAGCACAAGAAGGATGTTGAGGCTCTGGAGAGAGTCCAGAGGAGAGCAACTAAGCTGGTGAAGGGGCTGGAGAACAAGAGGAATGACTGAGAGAGCTGGAGGTGTTTATCCTGGAGAAGAGGAGGCTGAGAGGAGACCTCATTGCTCTCTCCAACTCCCTGAAAGGAGGTTGTGGAGAGGAGGGAGTTGGGCTCTTCTCCCAAGGGACAGGGGACAGGACAAGAGAGGGAATGGCCTCAAGTTCCACCAGGGGAGGATCAGGCTGGACATTAGGAAAAACTTCTTCACAGAAAGGGTCATTGGGCACTGGCAGAGGCTGCCCAGGGAGGGGGTTTGGGGGAACACACTTCCCTGGAGGTGTTTAAGGTGCAGGTGGACGAGGTGCTGAGGGACATGGGTTAGTGTTTGATAGGAATGGTTGGACTCGATGATCCAGTGACTCTCTTCCAACCTGGTGATTCTATGATTCTATGATGATTTGCATGGTGTAATTTAGCTTTTTGTCTTACTGTGCAAGGTGATAAAAGGCAGGATGATAGGGAAGACACAGAGGTGCAGGTCACCTGCGAGTTGCAAGTATCAGTGGTCTGGGTGTTGGGCTTCTGGGATGCGAAGTGGCTTTTCTTTGAGAGGTGGCACAGAGCAAATGTCAGACCAGGGACATCCTTCCCCCTGATGGCTCCAGATGTTCTTTACGCTCGGTCCTTCTCTCATTTGCAGGGAGCATCTGCCCAACTGCACAAGGAATGATTCATCGTGTGCTGCGAGGGGGCACATGGGAGCCTTCTCCTCTGTGCTGGTTTTTTTTTTTTTTGGTTTTTTTTTTTGGTTCAATTCCAGATCTTAAGAGCTCAAAGCTTTTTCATCAGAACAATGTTCACAGGTGCAAGGTCTTCTTGCAGCAGCTTGGAGCGTTGGCAGCAATTCTTTCATAAAGCTTATTGCGCAGGTTATTTGTGCAATAAGTCCAGGCAGGCAGCCCCTGCAACTGCTCCAGGCGAGAGAGGCTAAAATTTCAGAGGTGTGATGGTAACTCCAGCGAGACAGGCTCCTCCTGGCCCTGCTGAGCCAGGACTGCGCCCCCAGCCCCAAAACACTTTGCTGTTTGAAGGGGCTGAGGTGCATTTTGAATACTGTGTTCAGTTCTGGGCCTCTCACCACAAGAAGGATGTTGAGGCTCTGGAGAGAGTCCAGAGGAGAGCAATGAAGCTGGGGAAGGGGCTGGAGAAGAAGAGGAACAGCTGAGAGAGCTGGGGGTGTTTATCCTGGAGAAGAGGAGGCTGAGGGGAGACCTCATTGCTCTCTGCAACTACCTGAAAGGAGGTTGTGGAGAGGAGGGAGCTGGGTTCTTCCCCCAAGCAACAGGGGACAGGACAAGAGGGACTGGCCTCAAGCTCCACCAGGGGAGATTTAGACTAGAGATTAGGAGGAAGTTTTTCACGCAGAGGGTCACTGGGCATCGGAACAGGCTGCCCAGGGAGGTGGTTGATTCCCCTTCCCTGGAGGTGTTTAAAGTGTGGGTGGATGAGGTGCTGAGGGACATGGTTTAGTGTTTGATAGGAATGGTTGGACTAGAAGATCCGCTGGGTCTCTTCCAACCTGGTTGTTCTATGATTTTATGATCTTATAGAATCAGTGAACTGGAAAGGACCTCAAAGCCCATCCAGGTCCATGCTCTGCCCTGGGTAGGAACACCTCCCTCTGGATCAGGGGCTCCAAGTCCCATCCAGCCTGCCCTTGAACCCCTCCAGGGATGGGGCAGCCACCCCTGCTCTGGAAACCAGGGTCTCCTCACCCTCACAGGAAAACATTTCTCCCTAAGACCTCACCTCCATCTCCTCTGATCCCTGCAGGCACCGCAGCGCTTGGTGGTTTAGGAGGTGAATCTGGGGTGCTTAGCATCTTGCAAGGAGAAAGAAGCATTGACCGGAATCAGCAAATGATCAGACAGGTTTAGGTGAACTCCACACCTGAGCAGAGACTATTCTGGGCACGGGAGATGACACCTTGCCCAGCCTACGCTGAAGAATTTCACGAACTCCTTCAGCATCAGCTGCAGCAGGTTTTTTTTTGAGTGAGCAAAACAGTAAAGATGCCTCTCGGCCCACTTCATCATGTTCAGCTGGGAAATCCCGAGGACACGGAGTAGAAATAATTGGATATAAAAATGGCAAAGCAGCATTATTATACTTTATAGACATTTTGCTGAATCAATATGTGCCGGAAAGCATTTTGTAGCCCAGAGCTGTCAATGAAGAGAGTTCTTCAGGCTATTCCTATACGTTTAGGGATTTTCTTCTCTCCTGCACTATGTCTGCTGGAGCCCACGCCTCCAGCTGCAGGAATTGTAGAATCATAGAATCACCAAGTTGGAAGAGACCCACTGGACTGAGTCCAACCATTCCTATCAAATACTAAACCATGTCCCTCAGCACCTCATCCACCTGCACCTTAAACACCTCCAGGGAAGGGGAATCAACCACCTCCCTGGGCAGCCTATTCCAATGCCCAACGACCCTTTCTGGGAAAAACTTCCTCCTAATCTCTAGTCTAAATCTCCCCTGGTGGAGCTTGAGGCCATTCCCTCTTGTCCTGTCCCTTGGGAGGAGAACCCAGCTCCCTCCTCTCTACAACCTCCTTTCAGGTAGCTGGAGAGAGCAGTGAGGTCTCCTCTCAGCTCCAGTAGGTGGGAGACCTGCCCCGTAGCAAGGCAACACATCCCTTCCTTAACAGTATTTATTCTCCTAACCAGCGCACAAAGTACTTTCCCAGCTTTTTGCACCCACAGAAACTCCAGAAAGAAGATTTAAAGTTTTGGGGTGAACCTGCTGGATGAGCAGGTACCTTTAAACCCGCATTATTATTATTATTATTTTTGAAGCAGGCACCTGGGAAAGCACTGCTGGTTGTGCCCAGGTCCCCTCTCCTCAGTAAATTTCCACCCTGATTAACAAATGGCTTTACTTAAAATAGCATCCTTCCTCCTCCACGCTCCTCTCGGCGCCACCGTCTCGCATCTAAGCCCTCAATTAAGCAAGGAAGCAGAGCAGAGAGTTAAAAAGAGCCACTTTGCACACTTAAGACCTGCTCAGTATGTGAGCCTCATCCTACTGGTCCCTGGGACCCTCCAAGGAGCAACTAGAGGGAAACTTCACCTCAGCTAAACAGTGCGTTGGAGCAGAAGTTGCTTTAATTATTATTTGATGGATGATGGACCAAAGCACTGGACTGGAAGAAGTCAGCAAACCAGCAGAGCAGGCCCTGGTGCTGCTGCACAGCTCTCTCCAAACATTTTCTCTCCTGCCTGTCCCATCCACCCCTAGTCCTAAAAAACTCTGATGTTCCAACCTGGAGCAGCCCAACCTCATTTCACCGCTCCTGGCAACCAGGTGAGAAGGATCCTGCCTCAGCAACCCTCATTCCCCACAAATAAACGCAACAACTCTGCTCTAAAGCTACCATAAGAAATAAAATTTCTAAAGTACTAAATATTACATCAAATCCTACCTCAGCTTCTATAAGCAAAGGTCCCTTGGGCCACTGCAGGCAGGGTGACCACCTCCCGAGCACCTTCTCTGTTGCTCAACAAGTCCAGGTGAAAAATGACCCGACTGTTCCTTTAAAGCTAATTATGGGCTGCTAGAAATTTCTCCCCAGGTGTTCTGGGTCAATAAAAGGAGAGGTTGGGATGGTGCTGGCTGGGATGGAGAAGAGAAGGTAGGAGGGGTGGTTGTGTGTAGCTGTTAGGGAGGGAGCTCTTCAGGTACATCTATCTTCAACTGTAAGAAATCTTCAACTGTAAGAAATCTTCAACTGTAAGAAATCTTCAACTGTAAGAAATCTTCAACTGTAAGAAAATCATGTTTACTTTATTCATACTTGTACATGGTTTAGTGTTTGATGGGAATGGTTGGACTCTATGATCTGGTGGGTCTCTTCCAACCTGGTGATTCTATGATTCTATGACATCTCAAGGAAACCAAGAGAGCTTTTAAGTGATTCCAAGCAGCATTCCTGATGCTGATATTCTGTATTTTTTTCCCCCCATTTCAAATGGCTGAAGGGCCATGGGAATGATACTGGTGTCAACCACACTCATGTTTAAATTCTTCATGCGATAGGAGCCCCTCCTCGTCCCACCCCCAGCAATCTTTTGCCGAGACTTAAAATGGATGATTGACTGGAGCTCGCAAAGTTCCTCTGAGGACAAACAAGCTGCAGGATCTAAATCAATAATGCATAATTCCCTGTCCTCCTTTATCTCAGCAAGATCATAGAGTCATAGAACAACCAGGTTGGAAGAGACCCACTGGATCATCGAGTCCAGCCATTCCTATCAAACACTAAACCATGTCCCTCAGCACCTCGTCTACCCATCCCTTAAACCCCTCCAGGGAAGGTGAATCAACCACCTCCCTGGGCAGCCTGTTCCAATGCCCAATGACCCTTTCTGTGAAAAACTTCCTCCTATTCTCTAACCTAAGATGCTCCTTTAAGGAGAGGAAACAGACACGGAGGGGATGGGGATGGTGTTACGTTGCCAGACCTTGGGTACCATACACAGAGGGGTAAATTTTGATCCCTGTAAAGCTGATAAGGGGAATATTATTCCCTTTGTGCTGATAACATGATTTTTACCTGCTTAATATATGTGTGTTGCCTCAGTCTAGCAAAAGGCTGCACTAAAAGATGTTTGTATGAATCATAGAATCACCAGGTTGGAAGAGACCCACTGGGTCATCGAGTCCAACCATTCCTATCAAACACTAACCCATGAGTTAACTTTTCCAGGTGGTTTTGCTGTCCCTGTGCTGTTACAACTCTCCGTGTACCTGACTCTGGCTTAGGTAAAGAAGGGTTTACAAAATACTCTTTATTTTGCATTGCATGTGAAATCATAAAGCTTAAAATCATTTTATAGGTGCCCACTTGGGCACCTCCAGCTCGTGGCTTGTTATCTCCGGCTCAGACTGTGCTCCCCTTCTCACCTGCCGCTGGCTTGGATCACATTCGGAAATTTCCAGTTGGGATTCGTTCCCTCCCGTGCCCCCACCGCTTCTCCAGGGATCCTCCAGCGCTAACGCGTTACGCAATGTTTTCGTGTCCCTTCCCCAGGTGAAGTGCGGCGAGTTCAGGCTCTGCTGGAGAGTGTTTCTATTTCTGGTCAGGGCTGCTGAGCTCCCTCTGTGCTGCTCACCAGCCAGAAACACTCACTCGGAGATGTCTACTTGGTGGTTAGCCTGGAGAGGAGACATACAAGCTCTCTTCAAGTGCAAGAATGAACAGAATGGAAGAATATATTGCTCTGGCCTTGAAAAGGAAGAGGTGAAGAGATTTAGGCTAGAGATTAGGAGGAAGTTTTTCACACAGAGGGTCATTGGAATAGGCTGCCCAGGGAGGTGGTTGAGTCTCCTTCCCTGGAGGTGTTTAAGGGACGGGTGGATGAGGTCCTGAGGGACATGGTTTAGTGTTTGATAGGAATGGTTGGACTCAATGATCCGATGGGTCTCTTCTAACCTGGTTGTTCTATGATTCTATGATGCTTTTTCCCCTCTTCCAAAAGAGAAAAAACACCCGAATCTCTCCTGCATTACCTCTGCACCACGGCTCAGACTGTAAATATGATTCTAGGGATGCCTTGAAGTGCGATGTCCATTAGAAGCAGCACAGCTCCTCTTGTGCTTGAAGCAAAAGCAGGTTTGAGTTTGTCTTTCCATGCATTAATGTCACATGTCATCAGCACGTACACACCAGTCCTCGCCTGACCTGCTGCAGACCAAGAGAAGGTGGGTAAAGACTTCAGTTTGCGCAAAGCATTTGTGATGTCAGATGCCTTTAAGCAACAACTAAACCAAATTCCATATTGTTCTGACTTAAATAGAAACCAGCAATCATTTTCTTTGAGTCTGGGAACACAAAGTTACTTGCTTTTAAAATTCAGCGCCTGCTTGTGGCTTTCTTCTTCCCGAAGTGTCTGCGCTTGGCGTCTGAGCACCCCAAATATTTACTGACACACAGATCATAGAATCACCAGGTTGGAAGAGACCCATCGGATCATGGAGTCCAACCATTCCTATCAGACAGAAGGTGGGAAGGGCCAACTTCACTTATTTAGCCTCAATCCCCGGGCAATGCACACCATGGGCTGCTCTGTTGCCATTTAAATATTTATATAGACCTATCAGCTGCTCAACCCATTTCCTTCCATATTAAACACATCCTCCTTGCTCAGTGAACATGGCTCCTTCCATTTCTGTTGTGGTTTGGAGCCAAACGCAACAGTTTGTTGTGGTTAGGGAGCGACATTGGGTTTGGCCGTAAATAATCCTCTGGTTATGAACTTTTCTCACTGCCTGATGTGTCACTATTCCAGCAAGTGCTGCCTTTCCAAGCGAGAGCCCATATTCCCTTCCTCTCCGCACAGTCTTAGTTAATAGTCCTTTGGGGAAGTTGAAAACTGTAATATTCTGCATTTCTTGGCCTTCATTATATTTTGATGGGATTTTTTTTATAGCTTTCCTGATTGATTTTGAATTGGTTTTTTAATACTCTTTCCCCTCTGTCATTTTTTTTTTTTTACATCCGTCTGCGGGAACCAGACACATTCTGCAGCCTCTACCCCTGCGCTGCCCTCAGTCGTTTTTCATTCAGCTCAAACCGATGGACAGATTTTTTTTTTTTTTCAATTCCAGGTTATTAATCTCTCGGCAGGATCTGAGCCAGTGTCTCTACAACAAACCCATAATGAACTTTCTCCCTCTCTGACCTTGCCGTACGTGGGTTTTTTTCCTCTTCTATCCTCTATTGTATACTTGATATCTCCACAGCTCGACAAGCGGCTGGAGCGCTGGGCAGAGTCCAATGGGATGAGGTTTATCACGGCCAAATGCCGCGTCCTGCACTTCGGGTACAACAACCCTATGCAGAGCTACAGACTGGGAGAAGTCTGTCTAGAAAGCTGCCAGGAGGAGAGGGACCTGGGGGTGTTGGTTGACAGCCGACTGACCATGAGCCAGCAGTGTGCCCCGGTGGCCAAGAAGGCCAATGGCATCTTGGCTTGGATCAGAAACGGTGTGAGCAGCAGGGCCAGGGAGGTGATTCTCCCTCTGTACTCGGCACTGGTGAGGCTGCTCCTTGAATCCTGTGTTCAGTTGTGGGCCCCTCAGCACAAGAAGGATGTTGAGGCTCTGGAGTGAGTCCAGAGAAGAGCCACGAAGCTGGTGAAGGGGCTGGAGAACAGGCCTGATGAGGAGCGTCTGAGAGAGCTGGGGGGGTTTATCCTGGAGAAGAGGAGGCTGAGAGGAGACCTCATTACTCTCTCCAACTACCTGAGAGGAGGTTGTAGAGAGGAGGGAGCTGGACTCTTCTCCCAAGGGACAGGGGACAGGACAAGAGGGAATGACCTCAAGCTCCACCAGGGGAGATTTAGGCTAGAGATTAGGAGGAAGTTTTTCACGGAAAGGGTCATTGGGCATTGGAATAGGTTGCCCAAGGAGGTGGTTGATTCCCCTTCCCTGGAGGTGTTTAAGGGACGGGTGGATGAGGTGCTGAGGGACATTTTTTAGTGTTTGATAGGAATGGTTGGACTTGCTGATCCGATGAGTCTCTTCCAACCTGGTTGTTCTATGATTCTATTCTATGAAGCCATTAGCTTGCTGGATGAGCTGGGGTGGCATTTTCACCCATCTGCACAACCTGAGGCATTTCCAGCATTATTTTCTAGCTCAGCGGTTGAATCTAACCTGAAAATCATAAGGAAATTGATAGGTGCACACACCTCTGGTCATAACCCAACCATTAACTGCAAAGAGCCACTTTGTAATCTTCAAACCCACACTTGGAGTCGAAAGAGTAGTAGAAACTGTAGTAGAAACCTGTAATAAAAACCTGGAATAAAAGTGCACTGCCTGGCGCTGCAACTCAGCTGCGTCACGATAAGAGGAAACAGTTCTATTTTTATTAATTTTGCAGGAAACGTATGGTAGCTTCTGCCTAATGAATACTAATAGAACCTTTAAAGCTCATTTACCGAATACATACAATTAAAGGACAATGAGAGGCATTACTTACAGAGCACATTCGAGCGTTACCGAAATATCCCAGTTGTTTGTCGCAATAATTGCAAAATAAAATACATTGATTGCTCCGTATTTATGAATTCGAGAGCTATTTGGTTCTGCATGCGCTCTCCCTAATGCCACGAGAGGAACAAGCATCTTAATGTAAAATACAAGGACAACTGCGAAACTGGATGAAAGCTGAGAAACAAGACGTCGTGAGTCAGTCATTTACTCATGTTCTCTCCCAGCAAAGTACACGGGGGATGATGCAAAAGGGGACGTGGGAGGATTTGTGGGTATTTATGAGCAGGTGCTCTTCAGCTGGAGTCCAGTTTGCAATAATTGACGCTTGGGAAAAAGGCTCTGCCTGGTTGGATTGTGGTGGGCAGCAAAGATGCTTCTCCAAAGTGTCTTTGGGTTTATACCGTATTTATCTTCTGGGCTTTTTTTTTTTTTTTTTTTTTTTTTTTTGTTTTAAGGGGCCCTGAGAAAGGTGCCGGCTGGGTTCATCCATGCCAGTTGTTACTCTGGGTCGCCCTGGGCGGCACACGGAGGACAAACAGTGACGAACAGGTCCTGCTGGAGCTGGAGATCTTCAGCCCTACTTTTCTCTTGGACCTTCCTTATGGGAAGCTGGTGGAGGAGCCAAATCCATGCTGCTGAATGGGTTGATGGTGACCAACTTCTCCTCCTGCTGGCCTTCGTGGGGTTGGGAGGGATGGGATGAACCATAGAATCATAGAATCACCAGGTTGGAAGAGACCTGTTGGATCATCGAGTCCAATCATTCCTATCAAACACTAAACCATGTCCCTCAGGACCTCGTCCACCCGTCCCTTAAACACCTCCAGGGAAGGTGAATCAACCAGCTCCCTAGGCAGCCTGTTCCGATGCCCAATGATCCTTTCCGTGAAAATCTTCCTCCTAATCTCTAATGAGTGCAGGAACAAGTGCCTTTGAGACCTTGCAATAAAAGCTATACAGTCTAGAACCACCTGTTTCCTTTTATTTGGGCCCCTCAGCACAAGAAGGATGTTGAGGCTCTGGAGCGAGTCCAGAGAAGAGCAATGAAGCTGATGAAGGGGCTGGAGAACAGGTCCTATGAGGAGCGGCTGAGAGAGCTGGGGGTGTTTATCCTGGAGAAGAGGAGGCTGAGAGGAGACCTCATTGCTCTCTCCAACTCCCTGAAAGGAGGTTGTGGAGAGGAGGGAGCTGGGCTCTTCTCCCAAGGGACAGGACAAGAGGGAATGGCCTCAAGCTCCACCAGGGGAGGTTCAGGCTGGACATTAGGAAAAACTTTTTCACAGAAAGGGTCATTGGGCACTGGAACAGGCTGCCCAGGGAGGTGGTTGATTCACCTTCCCTGGAGGTGTTTAAGGTGCGGGTGGACAAGATGCTGAGGGACATGGTTTAGAGATTGGTGGGAACGGTTGGACTTGATGATCCGGTGGATCTCTTCCAACCTGGTTGTTCTATGACTCTATGATTTGCTGGCTCAAGCCATTTTGCAGTGTTTCATCTACAAGGACAGAAAGTTTTATTGTCGGCTGACAAATATTTTGCGCTTGAGACCAAGACACAACTGAATCACAGAGCAGTTCGTGGGGTCTTGAGGACTTCGGTGTTGTAAAGGTGTGTCAGACGTGAGTGCACGGCTGGGCTTGGGGTGAGCGGTGACCGCCAAGGGGATAAAAACCAGTGTCAGTAAAAGAGTAAAAAAAAAATCCCATTGCTTTTGAACCGTGGAGCTGAATCCCCAGAAGGATGATCCAAAATTACTCTATTTGTCTTCTGCTGGAAAACATCCACCGGGCACTTGTAATTATTCTTGGGGCTCTGGGCACATCTCCATAACATCTATCTCTGTGTCGTTTACATATTCCCACTCCAAAGCTGCGCTATCTGACCACGGTAGCCCCCGGGCAAGCTGGATGCCTTAGTTGTCATCTGCTAGCGCAGAGTTTCATCTCTCCCAGGCAGAGCAGAGCAGTCACATTCGGTTTTCAGTGGCAGATCAACGATTCTCTGGTTTTTAACTGATTTCTCTAATTCCACTAATACTTCTGTCAACGTCAGGAAGGGAAAGTGTGCAAAGAAAGTGTTTCCTTAGACCTTTTAGAGCAGCTTCCAGTGCTGAAAGGGGCTCCGGGAAAGCTGGGGAGGGGCTCTGCATCAGGGAGAGAATGAGGGGGAGGGTTTCAAGCTGCAAGAGGGAAGATTGAGATGAGATCTTGATGAGAAATGTTTTGCTGTGAGGGTGGGGAGGCCCTGGTTCAGGCTGCCCAGAGCAGGGGTGGCTGCTCCATCCCTGGAGGGGTTCAAGGGCTGGTTGGATGGGGCTTGGAGCCCCTGATCCAGCAGGAGGTGTTCCTGTTTGTGGCAGGGGTGGAATTGGATGGGTTCTGAGGTCCCTTCCCACCTAAACTATTTGGTGATTCTGTAATGTTCAAGTTCTTGGGGAGAAGGAGAGAGAGGAGCTCCATTAGAGAGAAAAGTCCAGGGATACAATGCCTAGGGAGGCATTCCTCTGGAATTGTTCCATTCCCCAAGAAAACTCAGTTGGAAGACTAGATTTTTGGGAGAGAAGAGCTCCATTAGACAGCAGAGTCCAAGGATACGATGACTGGGGAGAAAGGCCTTCATCTGGGGTCGGACTCGAGGATCCGTTGGGTCTCTTCCAACCTGGTTATTCTATGATTCTGTGATTCTTTTCCAGGTTTCTGCTTTAAAAACCCAACTCAGCCATCTAGCCTAACATCTGTGGGGAGATCAGCTTCTTGAAATCCACCTTATCACCCCAAAAGTGCTGCCACCACCCCAAAACAGCCAGACCACGGGGACAGCATCTCCACGAAGCAGCTGGATGGTGACGAACAGCCTGGGACTCACCAGACCATCCATAAGGGCTGCTCCTGGGGTGAAAAGGCTCGATAAGTCTGCAGAGCCGATGTGTGTAGCCTTCAGGACAAGGATTTAATAACTCAGTAGGGTTTTTTTTTTTCTTCCAAGGATCATTTATTAGCTCATTAGAGCTGTCTGTATCTCACTCAGAAACTACAGCCAACATTTTTCATGTGTGGTTATAATGCCGTTAAGCTCCGTGAAAACCCATCAGCAATTCTTTGGCTCCAGGTATGTACAATGAGGAGGAAAAAAATAAAGAGTGTTTTCTTGCACATCTGTGCAGCTCAGGATCCTGGTGGGCGCTTGGTGCTGCATCATCTGGCTGGACCTGCCCCAGCATGAGCGGCAAAGAGCTGTGACACCTCATCGTGGTCCTGGTGCATCTCATCCCCACTGAGGTGTGGAGCTGGGTCATTCCCATGGTAACGTTGCCAATGCTGGACCAGGGAAGGTATATGCCAGTTGTTAAGTGGCACTGACACTAATGATACAATTAGCTCTGTTAAAAGTCATGTCTGGTTGCATTTACTTTGTTTCCAGGGTGACTAAAACGCCATAAATAATGATGTCCAGCAGTGTTTCCATAGAGCCGCCAGCCCCAGCAGGAGTGGGGCAGAGAGTCCTTCACGGTCACCGAGCAGGAGGAGGACACGTCGTTTCCATTCTGCCTCCCAACCTGGCAAAACCAAGATCAGCGGATCTTGCCCTGATAGAAGCTGTCCAGGCTGGGGCCATCTTCCTCGGCTTCCACCGAGATGTGCTGTGTGAATACATCAAGTGTTTGGTCTTTCACAGAAAGGGTCATTGGGCATTGGAATAGGCTGCCCAGAGAGGGGGTTGAGTCACCTTCCCTGGAGGTGTTTAAGGGAGGGGTAGACGAGGTACTGAGGGACATGGTTTAGTGTTTGGTAGGAATGGTTGGACTCGATGATCTGGTGGGTCTTGTCCAACCCGGTTGCTCTATGATTCTGTGGTCATCAGATACTCAGGAGTGAAAATCACCAATTTGTCAAAATGGGGAAGAACGTGGCTTTAGCCTTTTTCAGCTGAAGGTTCCCAGTGGAGAATCAACTCTCTGGCTACTCACCACACAGGCAGGGGAGCTCAGACACCCAGATCATAGAATCACAGAATCATAGAATCATAGAACAAGGAGGCTGAAATGCTGATGGTTGTGTGTGTGTGTAGAAATACAGGAACATATGGGCAGCATCATGTTCCCGTCTCTTTCAGAAAGCAAAAGGGAATGAGTGCGAAATAAATTCCTATCAATAACAGGATGTGAATATTTACAGGAAAATGAAACAGAGGAGGTGGGAAAAGTGGCTCCTATTGGTGGGGAGGGTTTGTAAGGGACCAGGGCTGCACCTCGGTGGGATTTGCTGCTCACACACTCCCAGCACAGGAGGAAAACACAATCAAAAATTACTTTATCCTGTGTACGTTCATCGCTCACACTGGCCCACAAACATGGTTTAGTGTTTGATGGGAATGGTTGGACTCGATGATCCCATGGGTCTCTTCCAACCTGGTTGTTCTGTGATTCTGTGATTCTATATACACACATGACTGGGATCCACTGGAGTTCCTCTGGTTTTTATTTGTTAATGCACAGCTGAGTGAGCAGCCTGTGAGTGGATTGAATTGCTTTCCATGGTAACTAATTGTGATTTCAGAAACACAGGTTCTGCGATGGTACACGATGAAATGGAGCTGAATATGGAAGCAGCTGGTAAGAGGAAAATCACTTGCTTATGAAATAGTATTTAACGATGGAGACTGATGGAGCGGAAAAAGTGAGGGGTGGCAGGGACTAGAAACGAGGCAACTCTCTGTTGCCTTCATGTATTTCCTTGGATTTGGAATTCATAGAATCATAGAACAACCAGGTTGGAAGAGACCCATCGGATCATCGACTCCAACCATTCCTATCAAACACTAAAGCATGTCCCTCAGGACTTCATCTACCCGTCCCTTAAACACCTCCAGGGAAGGTGAATCAACCACCTCCCTGGGCAGCCTATTCCAATGACCAATGACCCTTTCCGTGAAAAACTTCCTCCTAATCTCTAGCCTAAATCTCCCCTGGTGGAGCTTGAGGCCATTCCCTCTTGTCCTGTCCCCTGTCCCTTGGGAGAAGAGCCCAGCTCCCTCCTCTCCACAACCTCCTTTCAGGTAGTTGGAGAGAGTAATGAGGTCTCCTCTCAGCCTCCTCTTCTCCAGGATAAACACCCCCAGCTCTCTCAGACGCTCCTCATACGGTCTGTTCTCCAGCCCCTTCCCCAGCCTCTTTGCTCTTCTCTGGACTCGCTCCAGAGCCTCAACATCCTTCTTGTGCTGAGGGGCCCATAACTGAACACTGGATTCAAGGAGCGGCCTCTCCAGTGCTGAGTACAGAGGGAGAATAACCTCCCTGGCCCTGCAGGTCACACCATTTCTGATCCAAGCCAAGATGCCATTGGCCTTCTTGGCCACCTGGGCACACTGCTGGCTCATGGTCAGTCACTGTCAAACAACACCCCCAGGTCCCTCTCCTCCTGGCAGTTTTCCAGCCAGACTTCTCCCAGTCTGTAGCTCTGCATAGGGTTGTTGTGCCCCAAGTGCAGGACCTGCCATTTGGCTGTGTTAAACCTGATGCCATTAGACTCAGCCCATGGATCCAGCCTGTTTAGGTCCCTCTGCAGAGCCTCCCTACCCTCCAGCAGATCCACACTCCCACCCAGCTTTGTGTCATCTGCAAACTTGCTAAGGGAGCACTCGATGCCCTCATCCAGGTCATTGATGAAGACATTGAACAGGGCTGGACCCAGCACTGAGCCCTGGGGAACCACACTTGTCACTGGCGCATTCAGAGCAGGGAAAATGCATGTTTAGGCATATGTAAAGTCAAATCATTCGTCAAGTTAAGTATCAATTTTATTTACCCAGCAGACAGTCGTGTTTTTTTTATTATATAAATATATATATCTAGGCACTTCAAATGTGAATATTTGACACAAGCCTGTTTGACAACTAGCACAGAGCCATTCAAATGTATTAAAAAAATATTCATGATCTTCAATCCGACCTCTCCGTAACCTTCAGCGTGAGTCTGAGGTGGTGGTTTATTCACTGTATCTGCACCTTCAGCACTCTCAGGCCACAACCCACGTCCGACCAGAATAACGAAGGTATTGCAGGCAAACCATACATGAAACAAGAAAGTGACTTTAATGATTGCTCCCCCAAAGGCACTAATCCACACTGTGGACTAACGAGCTACGAATCTGTGTGATTAGTGCACATTTTTAGCAAAACAATACTTTTTCAACGGCTTCGGGTGGCACAGAGTCACAGAACAAGCAGGTTGGAAGAGACCCACTGGACCATCGAGTCCAACCAAACATGAAGTGAAATAACATCTTTCATCCGCAACAGCTTTGTCCTGAACACCTTTCCATTTGTTTAGCTTAACGGAAGGACATATCAAACCAAACCCAAGCCAAACCAAACCAAAACTGAGCCGTAAGAACCGTGCTGAGCTGCCAAACTCTCTCTGCCGTCGAGCTCTTTCTCCAGATCAAGCTGGACGCACTCCTGACCGAAGGGATGTTGCTGCTAAATCCTCAAATTGCTATGAAAAAGTGGAAAAACCAGATCCGCTGGCTCCGTGTGACACAACAGATGATGAAACACCTTGACCGAGGACCCATTTACGTTGCTTTTTATCCATCGCAAACCCCTTCGTACGGAGAAAAGCTCACGAATCGTTTTTTTAAAGGAATGACCATAAAGTATAGACTTCAAATAGACCTTTTACAACAGAACACAAAATTCAAATGACATTTTTTTTTTTTTTTTTTCAGGAAAGCACTTGAAACTTTAACACTTAGGTCCCGACAACATTAGATCACTTTAAGCTGTAAACCTTGAAAAGTTTTATGTGATCAAATAAAAATCAGCATTAACAATTCCCGGTTATAATAATTATCGAACAGATCGTAACAATAGGATATAATTATAATGTAAACATCACGCTCAGGACACTGGTACTGAGAAAACTCTCTTTTTTTTTCTAGAGATTTTTACCTGTTCATAGTAAAATCGGTAACAACTGGAGAAGAGGTTGTGATCTTTCCTCTTACGTGTTGATATGAGTGGTCTGCAAGCAGCAGTCTAGGTGACACCATCCTCTTATCAATAATGATTTATGGAATCACTACTACCTCTCCAGCTCAAATACTACTGCTGGGGATCAATAGAACATTTGGAAGGAAATGTCTAATCCCTTTAGATTTGTTATTTTTCTGCGTATGTGTAGACATGTGAGGTTTTTATCTCTCCTTCTATCTAAACCTCACAACCTCCAAGGCTGAACTACCTCTAGATAAGAAATACAAGACCTTTTTTTTTTTTATATATATACCTGAGACATTTTTGCATATTGATGTCTTTGTACCTTTACCTGCAGGTACACACAGAGTCTTTCACTCATTTGTGGAGCCTCACTCAAAGGCCATTAGAGTTAGCTGGATTCTTCCTGCTAACTACATGGACTTCACTCAAAGGCCATTAGAGTTAGCTGGACTCTTCCTGCTAATTCCATGGACTTCACTCAAAGGCCATTAGAGTTAGCTGGATTCTTCCTGCTAACTACATGGACTTCACTCAAAGGCCATTAGAGTTAGCCGGATTCTTCCTGCTAACTCCATGGACTTCACTCAAAGGCCATTAGAGTTAACCGGATTCTTCCTGCTAACTCCATGGACTTCACTCAAAGGCCATTAGAGTTAGCTGGATTCTTCCTGCTAAGTCCATGGACTTCACTCAAAGGGCATTAGAGTTAGCTGGATTCTTCCTGCTAAGTCCATGAACTTCACTCAAAGGGCATTAGAGTTAGCTGGATTCTTCCTGCTAATTCCATGGACTTCACTCAAAGGCCATTAGAGTTAGCTGGATTCTTCCTGCTAAGTCCATGAACTTCACTCAAAGGCCATTAGAGTTAGCTGGATTCTTCCTGCTAAGTCCATGGACTTCACTCAAAGGCCATTAGAGTTAGCTGGATTCTTCCTGCTAACTCCATGGACTTCACTCAAAGGCCATTAGAGTTAGCTGGATTCTTCCTGCTAATTCCATGGACTTCACTCAAAGGCCATTAGAGTTAACCGGATTCTTCCTGCTAATTCCATGGACTTCACTCAAAGGCCATTAGAGTTAGCCGGATTCTTCCTGCTAACTCCATGAACTTCACTCAAAGGGCATTAGAGTTAGCCGGATTCTTCCTGCTAAGTCCATGAACTTCACTCAAAGGGCATTAGAGTTAGCTGGATTCTTCCTGCTAAGTCCATGAACTTCACTCAAAGGGCATTAGAGTTAGCCGGATTCTTCCTGCTAACTCCATGGACTTTGGATGAGTCCTTCCTTATCTAACCTGGATGCATAAACAGAGCTGTAGCAGAATTAAAAATATATTTAAATGAAGAGTTGCGGTACAAGCAGACAGGCTGGTTTGTGCAAACCCAGAGCTAGTTCACCGCTCCTGACACTGTTCACAATCATAGAATCACAGAATCATAGAACAACCAGGTTGGAAGGGACCCATCGGACCATCGAGTCCAACCATTCCTATCAAACACTAAACCATGTCCAACGCCCGATTCGAGAGAATTACAGTCCTTTATGCAGGAGGATTCTACCAGTTGGTAAAATACAACCCCCCCCGCCCCAGACCTCTCGAAATGTTTCTTCGGGTGATGGATCATGGGCTAAAACACAACATGTTGAAAATGCTCCAGGGGCACAAGCTACATAAGGCTCTTGCAGAATTTCACAGTGCTCTTTGATATGGCAAACGCCAAACTAAATCCCAAGGATCCCTTTTGTCATCTAAACGTCTCCATTCAAACCAAGAAAATGTTCACCGGGTTTCACTCTGTGTTGCTTCTGAAAGGGGGAATGCCCTAGAAGTGCTTCCGTGCAAATCGAGCGGCGTCATCTTCGATAACACAGCAATTGGCATTTCTGCTCTCGTTAAATAGTTTAGCCAATGGAAAGATACGAGTGGAAGTGCAATAAAAAGTGCTTTTTGACGCAGAATTGGACACACTCGAGAAACCAGCAAAATAATCATAGAGTAGAGTCACAGAACAACCAGGTTGGAAGAGACCCACTGGATCCTCGAGTCCAACCATTCCTATCAAACACTAAAAAGTGCCCATCAGCACCTCGTCCACCCATATTACATTGACGAAAGACACAATCAAATGAATCACTTCCCAAGTTAATGGGTGCACCCTGATTATGCTGCAGAAACATTGGGGTTTTGCACTATATTTTACAGCAAAGTGTCGATTTTGGTGATGAGAGTCAGCAAAGTTGACTCAAAACAGCTCTTTGCTCTACTGTGCAGGCATACAAAGGGCAAAAGGAAAGCTACATCTCACTGGCAATAGGACTCCATAGAACTTTTAGAAATGTTTGAGTGGTACGTGGGATATTTCTGTGTAAAATAAAGCAAACGCTCTTTCCCAAGTGGCGGAGATTTTTTCTAAGACCTGACACCTGTTGTAAACAGATCAAACGTAGTTTTCAAAGACTTTGAGGACGCACAGCGATGGACTCGTAGTAGGACACAGTGATGTACAAAGCATCAGATGTAAGAAACTCTACTGCTTGCATTGCCAGTTGGTTGTTCCAATGTCCCAACTGCACCTGCTCTATATCTCCTTTCATTACTGTTCTTCCTCCTATCACAATCAACTCCTAAACTGGAGGAGTTCTGCTCACAACACCTCAAATCCATCCTCTCATCACTAGTCCTCCTTGTACCACAGTCAGCATCTAAACCAATGGAGTTCCAAGTGGAGTCTCCAATCCATCTCTCCCAAACCTGCTCACACTGAAGCAAACAGTTCTCAACTCACTGACCTTCGGTGCCACCAACACCCTGTGACCCATGAGTGGAGAACCGAGGGCAGGTGTTTCCCTTTCTGTCATAGAATCATAGAATCTTAGAACAACCAGGTTGGAAGGGACCCATCGGATCATCGAGTCCAACCATTCCTATCAAACACTAACCCATGTCCCTCAGGAAATCAGGTGCTCTCCAGCATGACCACCAACCACATTACGACTTATTCATGGAGCAACCGGTTCAGGGAGGCACTTACGGGACGTGTTTAAACCTTATCTTTGGTAAACACACACACACAAATTTTAACTAAGGTTTTACTTCCTGATGATAAGATAACTCTTCGTTTGCTATGAGTGCATGTGTGCAGGTATCGAGACGCACGCAGGACAGTGCTCGTATAAAATAATTTTTCCAAATGCCACTGCCAAGGATTTCACAGAATCACAGAACAACCAGGTTGGAAGGGACCCATCGGATCTTCTAGTCCAACCATTTGTTTTAATTCACCTAAAAACATTGCAGTCCTGGGCTTTTTCTTTTTTCCTGACTCCGTTTCTATGCACTGAAGCATCTCCGATCAATAACAAATTAGCAATGGAAAGCTAGCCCTATGTGCTCAATCTTCCCTCTCTTTTGCCTTCTATTACCTTGTTTTTCCAGACCAATTTAATCAGAGGAGTTGTATCTCTCACAACCTTCGTTATCTGTGAGGCAGAGCCAGGGATGCTGAGTTACTTAAGCAGCCGAATCTCTCACTCAGATGAGCGAAAACTGGGCAGACGCAAAAATTCCGAGTCCGCTCTTGGCATCTCCTGCTAACTCTGCTCTGGTGAGGAGTGGGACCTCATGTCTTTGATGGGAGTGGAGGAGCGATCAGAGTAGAGCCCAGAAAGCAGAGCTCAAACCAGTCCATCAGTGCCTGTTCTCTAAAGATGCTGCAAATAAACGTTGCTGGAACTGCACGGATCTAACTGATGGATGAGCTACTTTAACGTACCCCGAACGCTACCACTTCTAAAATCAGACGTTTCTACCGAGAGGTATTTTATTGACTTGATTTTTCATTTACACTATTTAAATTTTGCTTAAGAACTTTTTTTCTTTTTTTTTTTTTAGAACCCAGAAGTTAGTGCATTTCATTTTATAAAATTAGAATCATTTATATCCTTCTCTTTTCATCCAAAAAAAAAATAAAATTATAGCCCAAACACACGTAGGAGTATAAACACATCATGAATAACGACAGACAATCTCGATTGTTTTATGATCTGCTGAGACACCGACCGACCGAATAACTTTGGCAACTCGCACAAAGATATGTCCTTAAATCAAAAAGTGCTGATAAAATTTTGCTGAATGAGGCTTTTACTATGGAGAGAAGTGGGAAGAGAGAGAGGAGGGTAATTGCGGAAGGAGGTTCTCGTGGTCCTAAACCAACCCGCTCTGCATTTGTATGTGAAAAGGGTACGGTTGGTAGATGATAGGGGCTTGTCCGTGAGCAACGTAGTAATTGCTGAAGTTTCTGTCACTGATATAGGGAGCAGGCTGATAGTAACACGTTACGTTGGCCGCGTTGGGGATGATATTTTGCTCTCCGAGCACTTTTAAAGCCAGGATTGTGATCATATTCAGAGTTTGCCTTCGCTCGTGCCCCATGAGACAGACCGTGCTCTCGTTGACAACTCCACGCAGAGTCATCAAGTAGTCATACTTGCTCTTCTCCTCCCCGATGAAGTGGTTGCGCAGGTATGACTCAATTTTCCTCTGCTGCTCAGCAACATCTGGAAAATCAATGAAAAACCTGGAGCACATGTAGCGTTCCAGAGATTTAATTTCCGCCTGATCGGCCGGCTTGAAGTCACGAACCAGGAGGTTGCTGTACTTGAGGAGGCCGCCTCCTCGGATCTCCTCCGGGTTCCGCGTGGAGATCAGTTTGTATTTCAAGTGGTCCATTGCCTCGTTGAAGTCTCCGTACATGCTCTCGGCGATGACGGTGGGGTGAGACTCCTCCGTCAGTTTGCAGTCTGTCGCTCTGTAAACGCCGAGGATGGAGTCCAGGATGATCTGGAAGGAGTCGACGCTGAACTCGAACTGCCGCCGGAGCGAGTTGACGAACTTCAGTTCCACGTTCTTGCCGCTGTTGTTGGACAGCGAGATGAGACTCCAGCGGTCGTGGTCGGTGGAGACTTTGACCATTTTCTGCACGTAGGCGTCTTTCATGGTCTGGGCGGTGATTTTTTCCTTATTAACGCATTTCGGCAAGAAGTCCAACAGGCAATGAAGAACTGCTTCCTTGACAACCTGGAACTCGAGCTCACTTGGAAGTTCCACCCCAAAAATGATGTCTAGGTCCTTATAAGTGGTTCCGTTCTGCTTTACCAGGATGTGGCTGGCGGTCGAGCCGTTCAGGCGGATATCTCGAACGTTGATTTGCTTTTCAATCAGCTGTTCCTTGACCAGGTGGATGATATCCTTCGGCCTGACCTCCAGCGTCGGGAAATTTCCTCTCCCGTGAATGGGTATGGCCTCAGCTAAAACCTGATCCAGGATTTGAATCTGGTCCCAGGTGAGACTACTGAACCTGTGCTCTGACTCCTCAGTCATCGTGACGTCAGTTGGCTAACTAGGGAGAAACAAATTAAGAAAGAAGCTTTAGAATTTGCTCAAATACAAGAGTACCTGACGTTTCACTGGGTTATATTATTGCTCTCTATAACTTATTGCTCTCTACAACTACCTGAGAGGAGGTTGTGGAGAGGAGGGAGCTGGGCCCTTCTCCCAAGGGACAGGGGACAGGATGAGAGGGAATGGCCTCAAGGTCCACCAGGGCAGGGTCAGGCTCAACATAAGGAAAAAATTCTTCACTGTTGGGCACTGGAACAGGCTGCCCAGGAAGGGGGTTGAGTCGCCTTCCCTGGAGGGGTTTAAGGTGCAGGTGGACAAGGTACTGAGGGACAAGGTTTAGTGTTTGATAGGAATGGTTGGACTCAATGATCTGATGGGTCTCTTCCAACCTGGTGATTCTATGATTCTATGAGTCTACGATTCTATGATTCTACTCAAAGGTTAATGAGATCAAATACTCGGCGGTTAGAATGAAACTCCAACTAAGTTTCACTGTGAAGAGCTGAAATGAGCAAAATGGGCAAATCCGATACTCTCTGTCTGTAAAGTGATTCCTGGAGAAGCCAGTGACGCTCTGAGAGTTCAGAGCTTCAAGAGTAACGTCTGAGCAACACCTTATGAGAAATACTAAGGGATCTGTGCTGAAATCCGCCTTCTACTTTGACAATCAAGGAGAATGTCCCAGGAAAACCAGGAATTAGGTTGTCAAGAATATAAGTTCTTCACACAGAGGGTCATTGGGCATTGGAATAGGCTGCCCAGGGAGGTGGTTGATTCACCTTCCCTGGAGGTGTTTAAGGGACGGGTGGATGAGGTCTTGAGGGACTTGGTTTAGTGTTTGATAGGAATGGTTGGACTGGAAGATCCAATGGGTCCCTTCCAACCTGGTTGTTCTATGATTCTATGATTCTATAATTAATTTCTAGATTGACCTAAATAAACTTTTTTTCCTTATATTTACTGGTTTGCTTCCAGTTTGCGAGCTGGTACATGGCCACACGCTTTTGCAGAAGGAATTTCTCTCATTCTTTTTCTTAATCCTGTCTGGCAACAAGAACAATTTCCAGGCATTTTATTGTCATTAGGAGCCTTATTTCTTCAAGCAGAGGCAAATTGATTTATGGAGGTGCTCAGGCTAACCTCGGGAGTTCTTATTAATGCAAGGGAGCTCAGTTACAATAAATCATCAGCAGTGCTGAGGCTGTAATTACTCAAATCTTTGTATTAAACAAGAAAGGACGAGGGACAGAAGGACGGCAGCTCAGTGCACGCGGCCTCAGCCACCAGGCGAAGCTGAACATGAGCAAGTACTGGGGTTGCATTGATTCTAACCTCACCATAAGGTTAGAAAAAGATTTCAAGACTCACATTCCAGCTTGGACATCCAACTGATGAAGTGGTTGCAAGGTGGGAGGATGTTTAGTTTGTGTGGGATCATTAAGCAAAGTTATGCTATTATCTATTTTAATTTCCTTCAGGAGGGTTCAGGCCGAACAGCTACGAGTCTGATTTTACGAAGACGCTGGAAGGTTTAGAATCATAGAATCATAGAACAATCAGGTTGGAAGAGACCCATCGGATCATCGAGTCCAACCATTCCTATCAAACACAAACTCACGTCCCTCAGGACCTCATCTACCCGTCCCTTAAACACCTCCAGGGAAGGTGAATCAACCACCTCCCTGGGCAGCCTATTCCAATGCCCAATGAGCCTTTCCGTGAAAAACCTCCTCCTAATCTCTAACCTAAATCTCCCCTGGTGGAACTTGAGGCCATTCCCTCTTGTCCTGTCCCCCGTCCCTTGGGAGAAGAGCCCAGCTCCCTCCTCTCCACAACCTCCTTTCAGGGAGTTGAAGAGAGCAATGAGGTCTCCTGTCAGCCTCCTCTTCTCTAGGCTAAACAACCCCAGCTCTCTCAGCCATTCCTCATAAGGCCTGTTCTCCAGAATCCTCACCAGTCTCCTTGCTCTTCTCAGACTCACTCCAGAGCCTCAACATCCTTCTTGTGCTGAGGGGCCCACAACTGAACACAGGATTCAAGGAGCGGCCTCACCAGTGCTGAGTCCAGAGGGAGAAGAACCTCCCTGGCCCTGCTGGTCACACCATTTCTGATCCAAGCCAAGATGCCATTGGCCTTCTTGGCCCCCTGGGCACACTGCTGGCTCATGGTCAGTTGCTGTCGACCAATACCCCCAGGTCCCTCTCCTCCTGGCAGTTTTCCAGCCAGACTTCTCCCAGTCTGTAGCTCTGCATAGGGTTGTTGTGCCCCAAGTACAGGACGCGACATTTGGCTGAGTTAAACCTCATCCCGTTGGACTCAGCCCAGCAGTCCAGCCTGTTTAGTTCAGTTAACCACCTTCCAGTGCTCTGCCGTACACCAGATTCATCAAAAGAACAGAAGAACAAGCGCAGATTTGGCTTTGCATCCGAACAAAGAAAATCTGCTACACTAACGAGAGCTTTCATGTTCCACACCACTTTCATAAAAAATGATATTTACAGTCTAGAGGACAGGCTCATCAAATTTAACTCATATTTTACCAATGAACTATTTAAGATTCCCTTTTTATACACTCTATAATGTTGCCTCGGTGCCTTTTCAAAGGGTTTGCAGTGTGCTGGCATTCTCAAGCACAATACATCTGAAACAGTTTTTGTGCAGCTGTGTTAGCTCCATTCTCTTCCCTTTGCCTTTATCTGCTCCCTATTTATCTGTTTCCCAACAGATACAGAGAATAGTTCAATGCTCCAATTGTCTTTACTTTGTTTGAAATCGGTTGCAAAGGGATCTTTTAAAGATCAAGCCAAATGCCATCGGCGGCCACAGTAGCTTTGCTTTGAGGGTTACCCCAGCGATGCTCATGGTAACTATTGCTGCTCTGCCCTCAGATCTCTGGGTTGGATTTGCTGCACACACGTTATATGAATCAGAGAATCATAGAATCACCAGGTTGGAAGAGACCCATCAGATCATCGAGTCCAACCATTCCTATCTAACACTAACCCATGTCCCTCAGCACCTCATCCACCTGCACCTTCAACACCTCCAGGGAAGGTGAATCAACCCCCTCCCAGGGTAGCCTGTGCCAGTGCCCAATGACCTTTTCTGTGAAGAATTTTTTAACTTATGTTGAGCTTGACCCTCCCCTGGTGGTGCTTGAGGCCATTCCCTCTCATCCTGTCCCCTGTCCCTTGGGAGAAGAGCCCAGCTCCCTCCTCTCCACAACCTTTCAGGGAGTTGCAGAGAGCAATGAGGTCTCCCCTCAACCTCCTCTTCTCCAGGCTAACCCCCCCCAGCTTTCTCAGCCATTCCTCATAAGACTTGCTCTCCAGCCCCTTCACCAGCTTATATGCATCACCAGTGATTTCCATGATATCTTGCTAAGGCCTTATTTTAATCCAAAGATACATTTCTCTATTACACTGGACATTTTAAAGCATTTTGCCTGCTCACTGACTTAAGGACTGCAGCTGGCATGAGCTCAGCAGGTAAGAATGTCAACTGTGGAGGGAGTCCCAGTCATAATTTCATAGAATCATAGCACAACCAGGTTGGAAGAGACCCATCGGATCATCGAGTCCAACCATCCCTATCAAACACTAAACCATGTCCCTCAGGACAATTTAAAAGTGTACGAGATGAGTAAAAGCAGTAAAGCATCTGGGGCATCCTAAATGGGGACATATTTTGATAGGAACGGTTGGACTCGATGATCCGGTGGGTCTCTTCCAACCTGGTTGTTCTATGATTCTATGATTCGATATTTAAACTGGTTTGTCAGTGTTCGCCCTGAGCTTTCCCTGCCATTAATGTTAATGCATGCAGCGAGGATACTGTTTATTTATCCCGTTATCGTGAGATAACGCACGAGTTGCCACAAGTTTTCAGTACAGCCACCACCTCGTTACCCTGAAAGAACAAATAATAACTCAAGGCCATATGCTCTTCTCCCGGGAGATAAGGTCGTGTGGTGTGCAAAACGTGCTTAAGTAGAAAGCAGTTTGCTTGTTCTGTGCCACGGAAAATCACCTTCATGGGCAGAAGCGAGTGGAAAAGGAGGGGAGGCTTTAGCATAGAATCATAGAATCATAGAACAACCAGGTTGGAAGAGACCCATCGGATCATCGAGTCCAACCATTCCTATCAAACACTAAACCATGTCCCTCAGCACCTCATCTACTTGTGCTTTAAACACCTTCAGGGAAGGTGAATCAACCACCTCCCTGGGCAGCCTGTTCCAATGCCCAGTGACTCTTTCCGTGAAAAACTTCCTTCTAATCTCTAACCTAAATCTCCCCTGGCGGAGCTTGAGGCCATTCCCTCTCGTCCTGTCCTCTGTCCCTTGGGAGAAGAGCCCAGCTCCCTCCTCTCCACAACCTCCTTTCAGGTAGTTGGAGAGAGTAATGAGGTCTCACAACAACAAGACTTCATCCTGGAGATCTGGAGGGTTTGGGGCAGGGAATTCTTCCACCGTGACTCGCTCTTAGTTGCACGTGGATCCCCTTGCAAGGCAACATTCCCAAGGCCAGACAAACGATGCCGTCGTGTTTGTTCCCACAACACGCGAGGCCCCTCCTTACACATCCTCCAGGGTCAAACAAACCCCGTCCTTGCTAACAGCACAGTACGAGGCTCAGTCAGCCTTGTCATTTGCTCTAAAATACTTCAATAACTTCAGGGGGAAAAAAAATAGGTGTGATGTGCAATTTTTGGTCTATTTGAGGCTGTGAGATTCCTGCTGTAGGTACAGATGATTTGTACTCTCAGACACACAACTCCCCAGTAACATTTCACAGACTCATAGAATCATAGAAAAACCAGGTTGGAAGAGACCCATCGGATCATCGAGTCCATTCATCATTTCCAGGGAGGATGCAAACCCCCAGACTCACCGCGGCAGGACGGTCAGAGCAAGCATCTATTCCAGCCGAGTCAACAGGATGACTCACTGGATCCTTTGGTGAAAATATGAATTGTCATCTTGTCACTGACAAACACACGACTCGCCCAGGGAAAGCTGCAGGATGAAAAAAAAAAAAAAAAAAAAAAAAAAAAGAAGCACAACAAACAACAACATTAATTTTGAGATAAATGTTCACTACCAGTCACCTGCTGTAAGTAATACATCATGTAGTACAACCTGGCAGCCCTTCGATCCTGACAGTAATCCTTTAAAGTCAGAAATGATAAGGTAAAAGCTGATAAATGATGATAAAAACCCTGGGTTTCAGGTCATACATAAAATTCTGCAAGGATATTGCTGGATTCACCTTCCCTGGAGGTGTTTAAGGTGTGGGTGGACGAGGTGCTGAGGGACATGGGTTAGTGTTTGATAGGAATGGTTGGACTCGATGATCCGGTGGGTCTCTTCCAACCTGGTGATTCCACGATTCTATGATTCTATGATATTAACAAACTCACTATTTTATAGAATAGAATCACGTTGTGTCCCATAATCGCAACTTTTATGCTGAAAATACACATGTCTCTAAGTAAATATAACTTCCCAAGTATGTAAATAGACGCAGAGTCTGCAGGAAAAGCAGAACTAACAGCCCGAGGAGCTATGGATTGCGTTATGCACTTTATTATGATTATGGATTTTTCCTCCGTGCTACAGCAGTCAGATTTTTATCACTGAATATGTTGTTCTGCTGCTGCCAGAAGCCAAGTACTTGCTTCCCTCGCTCTCTGCTTTAATGTGCCAGGGCCTGTCTGCAGCTCACATTTGCTTTCCAGCTCATGTTGGGCTTAATTGCTCCTGCCTGTTCCCAGCCAGCTCCCCAAATCCGTGCTGGGATGGCTCACGTTTGCAGCTGGGAGTGCAGGGTTAAGACTGGAAAAGGCTGAGGGCTGCTTAGTCTGAAAGGGAGAAGCCAGTTCTGCCTTCGATGCCAAGGAAAGGAGATTCTGGGCTGCTTAGGCAAAGGAGTCCCAGCATGCGGAGTTGGCCTCCTGGAGGAAAAGCTAAACAAATATCATAGAATCATAGAATCACCAGGTTGGAAGAGACCCACCAGATCATCGAGTCCAACCATTCACATCAATCGCCAAACCATATCCCTCAGCACCTCATCCACCCGTCCCTTAAACCCCTCCAGGGAAGGTGACTCAACTCCCTCCCTAGGCAGCCTCTGCCAGTGCCCAGTGACCCTTTCCAGGAAAAATATAGTTGGTTACTTTAAACAAAACCACATCGTTTAGTCTTTTTAACGATGAACTATTGTTATTTCTTTCTGTGCGAGGATGGGAAAGGGTCATTGGTCACTGGAACAGGCTGCCCACCTTCCCTGGAGGTATTTAAGGCACAGATGGATGAGGTCCTGAGGGACATGGTTTAATGTTTGATAGGAGTGGTTGGACTCGATGATCCGATGGGTCTCTTCCAAAAAAGCCTGTATCCTGGGCCAGGCTTGGCTGGCACCATCCACGGCCACATGGCTCACAGAGGACAAGCCGCGGTGCTATTCAAAGATTACTGCCTTCAACTCTTTGTTTCTTTTATTCTTTATGTTTATCGCGGTAATGTAGATTCATATTTTTCTGTGAGTTAATTCCTGTATTTATATTAGAAACTTACTCTCTGCCTAAGCAATCCAGCCGTGAGAATTCTTTTTAATGCTCTTCTCCCAATTTGAGGAGTTACGTTGTCAAAAGCGAAAAAGGAAAAAAAAAAAAATTCCTTGAATTATTTATTAACTTCAAAGTACTTGCCGTGCAAGAGTTCAGCCTTAATTCTGCATCAGTGAGGATTCTCTGCTAGCAAATAGATTTTTTGGTAATTGAAATGTTTTCTAGAGTTCTGGGATAACTGTAGGAGCCCATGGGAAAGCTGGGGAGGGACTTCTCGCAAGGGTCTGGAGTTATAGGATGAGGGGGGATGGTTTTAAATTGCAAGGGGGAAGATTTAGATTAGACATTAGGAGAAATTCTTCACGATGAGTGTGGGAGCCCTGGCCCAGGCTGCCCCATCCCTGGAGGGGTTCAAAGGGCAGGTTGGATGGGGCTTGGAGCCCCTGATCCATCGGGAGGTGTCCCTGCCCGTGGCAGGAATGGGACTGGATGGGCTTTGAGGTCCCTTGTAACTCAAACCATTCCATGAAGTAAAAAAACCTGCGTTTTTCAAACTCCATCAGGAAAAAGGTTCACAGCTGCAGCACCAGGACCAGGTGACTCTTTGGTGGGGAAGGCATGAAATGTCTGTTGACGTTATTACTAAAACGCAGAGGAAAGATAAAGCACTGATGAAGCAAAGAAAAAGGCTGAGGTCCCTGCAGCAAAACCGGGTGTATTCGTGACTCTTCCATCACTATCAATAATGCATAACGACCATCACGCGGATCACAACACCACTTTTTGAGAAAGACTGAGTCAAGCTTTCTGTCACCAAAGGTGAATAACCATTCCCTGTGACGCTGGATGTCAAGAAGACAGGACCTGCTAGATAAGCAAAGATCCAGCCGAAAGGGTAATGGAGAAGAAAATCAGCTGATGTTGACATAAACTGACATCTGCTCTACCGGTTTGTGATGTTTTATGAGAGAAAACCCACTCCGGTTAATATGCACTGAAATAAACAGGTTTTAGAGCCACAAAAAAACCTGAAATGATGGTTTAAGTGTGAACAACCCTGCAACACGCAGAAGCCAAGTTCTATACTCTATTCAAATCCTGAGGGACATGGGTTAGTGTTTGATGGGAACAGTTGGACTCGATGATCCGATGGGTCTCTTCCAACCTGGTTGTTCTATGATTCTATAAATTTCACAGCTATCGATGTGACTGTGCTCAGTTCCATGCGGCAGTAGGCAATAGGGATGGTTCTGATTCCCTGCACTCTCTGCACTGATGCTTCAAACAATTATTTTTTGCACGAATATCACGGTGGCGAAGGGGAAAAGCCAGGCTGTAACTCTCAAAAGATTTCTTCTTTTTTTTCTTTTTTTTTTTTTTTTTTTTAATGTCTGAACCCTAATTCACTTCTCAAACCAGAAACTGCTCTGGAGCAACTGAGCGCAGGGAGGTGTGAGGTATTTAACGGTTGGACTCGATGATCTGGTGGGTCTCTTCCTACCTGGTGATTCTAGGATTCTGTGATTCTAGGATTCTATGGTTCTATGATTCTGTGATTCTAGGATTCTGTGATTCTAGGATTCTATAATGAATGAATTTCCACCGCAGCAGCCTAATTGCTGCTCAACTCGGCCTCCAGAATAACTCAATCTCAGTGTTTGTTCTTTCAAGGACTTTGGTCCACTTATCTGTCCCTGATTTATAGTGGGTTCATAAATTATTATACTGAGTCAGCAGCTACTCCTGAACTTGAGCAGGAGCTGCTGAGATGCTCTGCAGAGCAGGAATCCCAGTTCAGGCCTCTGCTCGCAAGGGTGGATGTTGTATGTCTCTCTTTCTGGCAGCTGAATCGTTACAGAGCACACGGTCCGTGCTCCAGTGCCGTACGGATGATGCTTAATGAAGCAACAAAGCTAAATTTACTGTAAAGTTATGTCTCTAATGCATACCAGAGCAAGGAGAGTGGGCAACCGCCGCTGCCACGGGGGCAGAGGTCTGCAGAAACCACAAATTAGAGGAGTTATTATTGCTCTCTTTGAAATAAGCTGTGCAAGCCTAGAGAAGAGGAGGCTGAGGGGAGACCTCATTACTCTCTACAACTACCTGAAAGGAGGTTGTGGAGAGGAGGGAGCTGGGCTCTTCTCCCAAGGGACAAGGGACAGGACAAGAGGGAATGGCCTCAAGCTCCGCCAGGGGAGATTTAGGCTGGAGATTAGGAGGAAGTTTTTCATGGAAAGGGTCATTGGGCATTGGAATAGGCTGCCCAGGGAGGTGGTTGATTCCCCTTCCCTGGAGGTGTTTAAGGGACGGGTGGACGAGGTGCTGAGGGACATGGGTTAGTGTTTGATGGGAATGGTTGGACTCGATGATCCGATGGGTCTCTTCCAACCTGGTGATTCTATGATTCTATGAATGTAAGAGGGCTAAGATATAAAGGAATAGTAGATATAATCCAGAGTCTGCTATTCCCTCTCCACACACCAGGCCCTTCCTTCTTACCCCTGGATGCTGCATCCACATCACAGAGAAGGATGAGAAGGTGAGAGGATTGTTTTTACATTTCTGAATGGGACACGCACAGTTCACACCTGACTCCGTAGAATCACAGAATCATAGAACAACCAGGTTGGAAGAGACCCATCGGATCATAGAGTCCAACCATTCCTATCAAACACTAAACCATGTCCCTCAGCACCTCATCCACCTGCACCTTAAACACCTCCAGGGAAGGTGAATCAACCACCTCCCTGGGCAGCCTCTGCCACTGCCCAATGACCCTTTCTGTGAAGAATTTTTTCCTAATGTCCAGCCTGAACCTCCCCTGGTGGAGCTTGAGGCCATTCCCTCTCATCCTGTCCCTTGGGAGAAGAGCCCAGCTCCCTCCTCTCCACAACCTCCTTTCAGGTATTTGTAGAGAGCAATGAGGTCTCCCCTCAGCCTCCTCTTCTCCAGGTTAAACACCCCCAAGCTCTCTCAGGTGCTCCTCATAAGGTCTGTTCTCCAGCCCCTTCACCTTAAGGAGAACACAGGAGCATAAACTATCAGGGAGTCCCTCCTCTCGATTCGCTCCTGTTTATCACTCATCTCGCGGCCTTTCACAATGATCTCCCTCACTATTCATCCCTCCCTTGCTGCTTTTTCTGAGAACCATGAACAAACAACTCCTGTTAATGCAGCAAGCGGGAGGCAATGCGTGAGCCTGTGTAGTCAACCATGCTCTTTCTGATGGAATAATAAATACGGTTAAAGCTTTGCAGGGGCTTAACAGATGTCCCAGACATACCCTGCAGAAGGGAGACGGCAGCGAGCACCGGAGGGCGATTTCCTGGCTGGGAAGACACCGAGTGCTGGCCCTGAGCTGTTGAAAACCAGCTTTGCTTTGCGCTCAGGCACAATTATTTGGAGAACACTCCCAAACAGTTAGGGCAGAACATCCCACCTTGGTGTCTGACTGTCCTCATCAAGGTCTAATCTCCCCGGGGAACGTGGATGGCCCTTCCTCAACACCTAAAAAAGACCTAAGGTGACACCGGGGGTACTTTGTGCCACCTGGATGAGATGACAGAGCTTCCAGCATCTACTTAGAAAGCTTCCAGCATCTACTCAGTGAGCTTCCAGCATCTACTCAGAGAGCTTCCAGCATCTATTCAGAGAGTTTCCAGCATCTACTTGGACGGTGAGCTTCCAGTATCTACTCAGAGAGCTTCCAGCATCTATTTGGACACTGAGCTTCCAGCATCTACTCAATGAGCTTCCAGCATCTACTCAGAGAGCTTCCAGCATCCAGCATCTACTCAGAGAGCTTCCAGCATCTACTCAATGAGCTTCCAGCATCTACTCAGAGAGCTTCCAGCATCTACTCAATGAGCTTCCAGCATCCAGCATCTACTCAGAGAGCTTCCAGCATCTACTCAGAGAGCTTCCAGCATCTCCTTGGACACTGAGCTTCCAGCATCTACTCAGAGAGCTTCCAGTGTCTACTCAGAGAGCTTCAAGCATCTACTCAGTAAGTTTTGAGCATCTACTCAGTGAACTTCCAGCATCTACTCAGAGAGCTCCCAGCATCCACTCAGAGAGCTTCCAGCACCTACTCAGACACTGAGCTTCCAGCATCTACTCAGAGAGCTTCCAGCATCTACTCAGAGACCTTCCAGCATCTACTCAGACACTGAGCTTCCAGCATCTACTCAGAAAGCTTCCTGCATCTACTCAGTGAGCTTCAAGCATCTACTCAGAGAGCTTCCAGCATCTACTCGGACACTGAGGGGTTGGGGATGCACTCCCCGGGATGTGGGGTTTGGGGTGAGGGGTTGGGGATGCACTCACTGGGATATGGGATTGGGGATTTGGGGTTGGGGAAGCACTCCCTGGGATGCAGGGTTCGGGATGAGGGGTTGGGGATGCACTCACCGGGATATGGGATTTGGGGTTGGAGATGCACTCATTGGGATTTGGGATTCGGGGTTGGGGATGCACTCACCGGGATGCAGGGTTAGGGATTCGGGGTCGGGATGCACTCAACGGGATACGGGATTTGGGATTCGGGGTTGGGGATCCACTCACCGGGATACGAGGTTTGGGATGAAGGGTTGGGGATGCACTCACCGGGATATGGGATTTGGGGTTGGGGATGCACTCACTGGGATTTGGGATTCGGGGTTGGGGATGCACTCACCGGGATGTGAGGTTGGGGATTCGGGGTCGGGATGCACTCACCGGGATACGGGATTTGGGATTCGGGGCTGGGGATGCACTCACCGGGATGTGAGGTTGGGGATTCGGGGTCGGGATGCACTCACCGGGATACGGGATTTGGGATTCGGGGCTGGGGATGCACTCACCGGGATGTGAGGTTGGGGATTCGGGGTCGGGATGCACTCACCGGGATACGGGATTTGGGATTCGGGGTTGGGGATGCACTCACCGGGATGCAGGGTTAGGGATGAGGGGTCGGGATGCACTCACCGGGATACGGGATTTGGGATTCGGGGGTTTGGGGCTGCACTCACCGGGATGCGAGGCTGGGGCTGCAGCCCCTGTGGCTCGGGTCCCGGTCGCTGGCGCCGCTGTCCGCGCCCTCCCCGGTGCTGAAGCTCCCGCCCCGCCCCCCCCCCCCCCCCCCCCCCCCCCGCCCCCGCCGGCAGCGCAAACGCGTCGCCATAGCAACGCGCGTCACGGGCCCCGAGGCGGCGCCACCGCCTCTGCCACCGCCCGACGCCAGGGGGCGCCCGACAGCCGCTCCGGGACCGGGTTAGAGAGCAGAGGCTGCCCAGGGAGGGGGTTGAGTCACCTTCCCTGGAGGGGCTTAAGGTGTGGGTGGATGAGGTGCTAAGGGTTTAGTGTTTGATAGGAATGGTTGGACTCGATGATCCGGTGAGTCTCTTCCAACCTGGTGATTCTATGATTCTATGACACTGACTCTGCTCTAGCTTTAAACAGCAGAGCTGGGGATGCTCAGCCTTGGACTCCAAGGACACCTTAGACTGACCTTCCAGTACCTGAAGGGGCTACAGGAAAGATGGAGAGGGACTTCTTCAAGGGCATGGAGTGAGAGGAGACCTCATTACTCTCTCCAACTACCTGAAAGGAGGTTGTGGAGAGGAGGGAGCTGGGCTCTTCTCCCAAGGGACAGGGGACAGGACAAGAGGGAATGGCCTCAAGCTCCACCAGGGGAGATTTAGGCTAGAGATTAGGAGGAAGTTTTTCACGGAAAGGGTCATTGGGCATTGGAATAGGCTGCCCAGGGAGGTGGTTGATTCCCCTTCCCTGGAGGTGTTTAAGGGACAGGTGGATGAGGTCTTGAGGGACTTGGTTTAGTGTTTGATAGGAATGGTTGGACTAGAAGATCCGCTGGGTCTCTTCCAACCTGGTTGTTCTATGATTCTGTGATTCTGTGATTCTATGTATCATAGATACCAAGTTTGTTTGCATCCCCAGCTGCAAAAAGTAGTTATATTTAAATTATATTATTATACTGGTTTGTTATTTCTTTCCTTGGTTTATTACTTCTTTACTATATTAACTCCTACCTCCTAGTTCATAGAATCATAGAATCATAGAATCATAGAACAACCAGGTTGGAAGAGACCCAGTGGATCATCGAGTCCAACCATTCCTATCAAACACTAACCCATATCCCCCAGGAACATGTTGTTGTCAAAATAGAAAAATTAAATTAGGCAACGAGACTTCTGCCACTTACAAAAACTCATGAAATTCAAACACAAATGAATTCTCGGCTATAACAATTGTGTTTTCTGGTTGCTTGGTTTTAGGCCACGGAGGGACGAACAGGACACTCAGCCTCTGCCAGGATGAAGCCCACAGCTCTTTCCCACCATAATATGTATATTAATTGGGAAAATTAATTCTAGGTTCTATTATTGAAATTAATTCTAAAGGTTCTATTGCATCTTTAAGCCAGTGAATTACTAACTAAGAGCTAAATAACTTTACTTTTTTCCCATTCGATTGCATTTGGTAGGGAATAGCTTTTAATATACAGCCAAAAGGTGATGTTTGATGGCTGATAAATCTAATTTAACGTGGGCCGGGGAGAGATGGATTTTCTTGGCATGGTGCCGCTAGCTCTTTGCGCATTACTATGCGCATTATGGTTGGACTCAGTGATCCGATGGGTCTCTTCCAACCTGGCTGTTCTATGATTCTATGATTTTGGGGGAGGCGGATGTACCTCGGTGCCATTGTGATGTCACCAGGCTTCCCGACTGGACATGGGCAGGCAGGCCAGGGACACCGGCGCAGAGCTGGCAGCAAGATCTGTTCCAGCAAGTCAGAGAGTGCCAGGAGGCTGAATGAAGGAGAAGGATGTCTGCGTGACGGCATCCTGAGGCCACTGAGGCAGCAGCGATATTTGCTACTGACTTTGGCAAAGCCAGGATTTCATAGAATCATAGAATCATAGAACAACCAGGTTGGAAGAGACCCATCAGATCATCGAGTCCAACCACTCATATCAAACACTAAACCATGTCCCTCAGCACCTCATCCACCCACACCTTAAACACCTCCAGGGAAGGTGAATCAACCACCTCCCTGGGCAGCCTGTTCCAATGCCCAATGACCCTCTGTGTGAAAAACTTCCTCCTAATCTCCAGCCTAAATCTCCCCTGGTGGAGCTTGAGGCCATTCCCTCTCGTCCTGTCCCCTGTCCCTTGGGAGAAGAGCCCAGCTCCCTCCTCTCCACAACCTCCTTTCAAGTAGTTGGAGAGAGTAATGAGGTCTCCTCTCAGCCTCCTCTTCTCTAGGATAAACACCCCCAGCTCTCTCAGACGCTCCTCACAGGGCCTGTTCTCCAGCCCCTTCACCAGCTTCGTGGCTCTTCTCTGGACTCGCTCCAGAGCCTCAACATCCTTCTTGTGCTGAGGGGCCCACAACTGAACACAGAATTCAAGGAGTGGCCTCACCAGTGCTGAGTCCAGAGGGAGAATCACCTCCCTGGCCCTGCTGGTCACACCATTTCTGATCCAAGCCAGGAGGCCATTTCACCCCCAGAACTTTTTTTGCTCTGGAAATGAGGATTTTCCAGTACTCTCCGAAGCCAGGTCTCCTCTGGGATGTCACATAAAAGAAATGCTCCCTAAAACCTGGATTCTTGCGGCCTCCTCCCTACTTTTGCCCTAATTCAAGAAAGCACTTAACACAGAATCATAGAACAACCAGGTTGGGAGAGACCCATTGGATCATCGAGGCCAAGTATACACATAAATACACATAAATACATTCTTGTTAGAAAAGCTCTCAAGCAAACACCTAGTTTGAAGATTTCCTTATCTCTAATCCCCTAGTTAAGAAGTGAGGTAGAACTCAACAGGAGTGAAAAGTGGGATAATCCGGCTGTAATTCCTTATTGCCGATATCATTTATACCCTGAGCTTAGTCATCTCTTGACGAGTGACGCACGAACGCTGATTTCTTGCTGAATAAAATTTTAGAAGCAGAGCCAATTTTTTTTTTTTTTTTGAAGAGCCTTGGAACCGTGCCCTTGGTTGAGTTTTATGAATGCAACGCTCAAGGTCCGTAGCGTGGAGGAAGTTTTTCACGGAAAGGGTCATTGGAACAGGCTGCCCAGGTGGTTGATTCACCTTCCCTGGAGGTGTTTAAGGGACGGGTAGACGAGGTCCTGAGGGACATGGTTTAGTGTTTGATGGGAATGGTTGGACTCGATGATCCGATCGGTCTCTTCCAACCTGGTGATTCTATGATTCTATGATTCTATTCTATGAATTTCTCTTCAGGGAGGTGGAAGGAGACAAGCCCACCAAGGTCAGGGCTTTTACAGCTCCTGCTGCCTTTTAGGGAGTTCTGCTCTTAAATGTGGAGAGACTCATTAGGTTTATTTACTGCCTGAACCTAGAAGTGGAGAATGCTTGCATTCAGCTAGAAAAGGCTCTCTGAAGGCAGACTGCATTTCATTTTTTTTTTTTTTCTGCCACTGGTGCTTGGAATGAAAATGAATCTAAACAATCGAACCCGTGAGATCAGCCAGAAGTAGCTCTGCTCTTGTGCTGATGCTCCAGCTCTGGTCTGAATGAAATAACTTCTCGACCTTCGGCCAGGGAGGAAGAAGTTAAAAAGCACAAAACAAACTATAAAAATGGCCATTAGAACATTCCCTCGGGAGATCTATTTAAAAGGCTGATGACATTTCCTACAGTGACTACTTCAGCTGGAAAGAGCTTCTTTAACGGTGGTGAAGGAGAATAGCACCATCAGAGCCAGAAGGAGAGGAAGGTTTGCCAGACAAACCGTGAGATCCATGGAAAGTCCCAGATGAAAGACCCTGATCCAAGGCGAATGACGAATCCACGGAAAGAGGTGTCTCCCTGCTCTGTAATTTGAGGTGGATCCTCAGACATGAAGCAAACTTTGCTCCAGTGGTGGAGAAGCTCACAGAGAACGTCGAGTTCATAGAATCATAGAATCATAGAACAACCAAGTTGGAAGGGACCCATCGGATCTTCTAGTCCAACCATTCCTATCAAACGCTAAACCATGTCCCTCAAGACCTAATCCACCCATCCCTTAAACACCTCCAGGGAAGGGGAATCAACCACCTCCCTGGGCAGCCTATTCCAATGCCCAATGACCCTCTCTGTGAAAAACTTCCTCCTAATTTCCAGCCTAAATCTCCCCTGGTGGAGCTTGAGGCCATTCCCTCTTGTCCTGTCCCCTGTCCCTTGGGAGAAGAGCCCAGCTCCCTCCTCTCTACAACCTCCCTTCAGGTAGTTGTAGAGAGTAATGAGGTCTCCTCTCAGCTTCCTCTTCTCATATGTAACAGTCCAGCAGGTGAGAGGCTGCAGAAAACCCTCTTGGCATCACGGCTACGCAATGGAATGAAGGAGACGCTTCTAATTCGAAACACAGAGCGGTGACTGGCAGCTTATTGGGATGCCAAAGGAAACAGGAGGAAACGTGGCTCCGCAAATTTGGTTATACTTCCAAAAATATCCCCCCCAGGAACATTAGATGCTGCTGGGAACACACATAGCAGGGCTCGGCGCTCAGAGCCTGCCGACCTAATTGCATCATGACATGAAAGGAGAAAGCCCTGACTCATATTTTATGAAAATCATTCTGGTGAATCAGCAAATTGCTTCTGTTTATCTCCTCCGACGTCAGCGCCGAAGTCTGGAGCGGCTCGAACTAATCTCGGGGCACTTGTAAAGAGAATATATATTTAGAGCAGCTGAAGCCAAGGCTAATTGGGAACAAGCAGTAATTTGTCACTGACGGACAGCTGGGAAACTCAGGAAAATGCTCTTTCCTGCCTGTCCTGTCAGGACAACAAGCCCTGTGAGTGCCTTTCACCTCTGGCTCCTTCATCAGATACCAAATTTAAATTATTCACTTAACGTGTGGCCATTAAGATGAGATCTCCCTGTATGGAAATGCTGCTGATTTTAAATATTTGCCTCTTTATACGATGCAGGGAAGCAAAAGCTGCACAGAATTGCTCTACCTGACCTGGCTTGTTTACCTGCTAATCTGATCTCCTGCCCTGGTAAAGCTCATATAATTTGATTGTGTGTGTAGAGCACTCCGGAGCATCTGAGGGACGAGAATGAAATCCTGCTCAAATGCCGCAGAGGAGCAGAAAAGCCGCTGAAGTGCCTCCCTGCATCCGCACTCAAATGACATCATGGAATTCCTGTTGCTCGCCCTCAAACCCAGGTGACCTCCTGCTGTAGGGCTTTTCCAGCTCCTCCAGGGGAGATTTAGGCTAGAGATTAGGAGGAAGTTTTTCACACAGAGGGTCACTGGGCATTGGAATAGGCTGCCCAGGGAGGTGGTTGATTCACCTTCCCTGGAGGGTTTTAAGGCACAGGTAGATGAGGTCCTGAGGGACTTGGTTTAGTGTTTGATAGGAATGGTTGGACTAGAAGATCCGATGGGTCCCTTCCAACCTGGTTATTCTATGATTCTATGAATGCATTTCCTACCTTAAGGTACAGCCTTGCAGCTAGAAACCAGACATCTACCAGCAACTGCTTCATAGGAAGCTGAAGCCCTTGGAGTATTGCTTCAGAACCACTTGAAATTAAGGGTTTAAAAGCTGTTCTTCAAAAAGTAGTAGTAAACACCATCTGGCACATAACTTGATATATAAAAATAAATTTGTGTTTTATTACCATGAGGTATTGCTTTTCACCTGCGGAGCGAGCGAACATAAAAGTGGCTTAAGAGAATCCAGCAGAGCCCAATGAAATAGTGCGGAGTTTATTGCAAATCTGCAAAATGAAGGCTCGGGATTCCCGGCTTATGTGTGGTTAGAAATCTCCAGGATGTTTTGGAAAGCTCTCAGCATTTGATTATGCAGGAAGGAACCACCGATATTAACACCAGTTGTGTTGACGCTGTCAGAGTACACTTTGTTTTTTTTTTCATAGTAGCGTTTTCTTCCAGAAGGGGGTTGAAAAGAGAAAGGCTGATGAAAGCCAGGATCAAAAGCTTCTGCAGGCGGAGTTGTGTTGGTTTGTTCTTTCCATTACCGTGACATCAAGGCTGCCTCGGGGATGAGAGAGGCACTGAGCACAGCTCTGATTAGAGGTCTCTCCCCATGGTTACAAACTCCCTCTGTACCCAGCACTGGTGGGACTGCTCCTTGAATCCTGTGCTCAGTTCTGGGCTCAGAACCTGGGGGTGTTGATCGACAGCCGAATGAACATGAGCCAGCAGTGTGCCCAGGTGGCCAAGAAGGCCAATGGCATCCTGGCTTGGATCAGAAATGGTGTGACCAGCAGGGCCAGGGAGGTGATTCTCCCTCTGGACTCAGCACTGGTGAGGCCGCTCCTTGAATCCTGTGTTCAGTTGTGGGCCCCTCAGCACAAGAAGGATGTTGAGGCTCTGGAGAGAGTCCAGAGAAGAGTCACGAAGCTGGTGAAGGGTCTGGAGAACAGGCCCTATAAGTAGCATCTGAGAGAGCTGGGGGTGTTTATCCTGGAGAAGAGGAGGCTGAGAGGAGACCTCATTACTCTCTACAACTACCTGAAGGGAGGTTGTGGAGAGGAGGGAGCTGGGCTCTTCTCCCAAGGGACAGGGGACAGGACAAGAGGGAATGGCCTCAAGCTCCACCAGGAGAGATTTAGGCTAGAGATTAGGAGGAAGTTTTTCACAGAAAGGGTCATTGGGCATTGGAATAGGCTGCCCAGGGAGGTGGTTGATTCACCTTCCCTGGAGGTGTTTAAGGGACAGGTGGACGAGGTCCTGAGGGACATGGTTTAGTGTTTGATAGGAATGGTTAGACTTGATGATCCGATGGGTCTCTTCCAACCTGGTTGTTCTATGATCTTATGATTCATTTTCTAAATAAATAATTTTGAATTTTTAACCTCTCTGCAGGTTCTTTTAGCTGCCAATCTCCTCTAGTCTTTTTTTTTCCGGAAGAAAAATCACTTCCTTGCACATTAACTGGGTTTAATTTTCTCCTTAAATCTGTCCCAGGCTTCTCATTCGTTTAGTGGTTGACTGAGTATTTTCAAAGCCTAAATATGAATCTCTTTAAGGAAAGAACTGAAGCATTTGGCGAAAAAAAACACAACAAACTTTCAGATCTTTCTCAGAACTAACAGTCTGTTTTCCTCAATCTGGTTTTGATTTGAGCGAAACCCCGTGTTTTATTTTAAATTGACTATCAACATCCCATTACAGAACACAACCATCAGAGCTCAGCTGAAGGTTCTGTCCATCTTACTGGCAGAGATAAGCTGGAAATGAAGCTTGTTGAGTAAATTCATGGTAGTAGAGCAGCTCCCAGATTGATTTGGGAAACGACTTTGGCTTCACGGGAGTATAAACGTGTGGGTTAGTGACTATCCCTCCTTCTCTAATGTCTTTAGCAGTTTCTTGTAGAATCATAGAATGGAATGGAATGGAATGGAATGGGATGGGATGGGATGGGATGGGATGAGATGAGATGGGATGGGATGGAATGGAATGGAATGGGATGGGATGGAATGGAAAGGAATGGGATGGAATGGAATGGAATGGAATGGGATGGGATGGAATGGGATGGGATGGGATGGGATGGGATGGGATGAGATGGGATGGGATGGAATGGAATGGAATGGGATGGGATGGAATGGAATGGAATGGGATGGGATGGGATGGAATGGAATGGGATGGGATGGAATGGAAAGGAATGGGATGGAATGGAATGGAATGGGATGGGATGGGATGGGATGGGATGGAATGGGATGGGATAGGATGGGATGGGAAGGGATAGGATGGGATGGGATGAGATGGGATGGGATGGAATGGAATGGAATGGAATGGGATGGGATGGAATGGAATGGAATGGAATGGGATGGGATGGGATGGGATGGAATGGGATGGAATGGAAAGGAATGGGATGGAATGGGATGGGATGGGATGGAATGGAATGGAATGGAATGGAATGGAATAGAATAGAATAGAATAGAATAGAATAGAATAGAATAGAATAGAATAGAATAGAATAGAATGGAATGGAACGGAACGGAACGGAACGGAATAGAATAGAATAGAATAGAATAGAATAGAATAGAATAGAATAGAATAGAATAGAGTAGAACCATTTCTATCAAACATCAAACCATGTCCCTCAGCACTTCATCCATCTGCACCTCAAACACCTCCAGGGAAGGCGAGTCAACCCTCTCCCGGGGCAGCCTGTTATAGAATCACAGAATAGAATTTCTTTCTGCTACATGTAGACTTTAAATACAATGTGAGTAAACCCCTTGTATTGCTTTTATTTGGCACAGGATTACTGTTCAAGTCCTCAGTAGTGTCTGTTCTGTACTTAGATTTACTCCTGCTAATGGTCTGTCCCCTGAATTTCTTTTGAACATTTACCTTTCCCTGCGCATCGTGTGTGACTGACGTTAGGGATGACTAAGGCTACAGATCAATTACTGTGATTAAAATTGATCCTCGCTGCTGTCACGCACTCCTGGCGGCACCGAGCACCGACCAACGCACATGAGCTCACTTGGCTTGGTCCTGCAGCCACTGCACACGGGGAGAAGTCCACTGAGGAGAATTACTGCCGCATCAAAATTACAGTATTTGATCATGAGGAGAATGAACAGCAAGCCATGCATTCTGCTACAGAAGCTCTCCAGGGTAGAAAACTGGCTGGATGGCCGGGCCCAGAGAGTGGTGGGAAATGGTGTTAAGTCCAGCTGGAGGCCAATGACAAGTGGGGTTCCCCAGGGCTCAGTGCTGGGTCCAGCCCTGTTCAATGTCTTCATCAATGACCTGGATGAAGGCATTGAGGGTACCCTTAGCAAGTTTGCAGATGACACAAAGCTGTGTGCAAGTGTAGGGAGCTGGAGGGTAGGGAGGCTCTGCAAAGGGACCTAAACAGGCTGGATCCATGGGCTGAGTTCAGTGGGATGAGGTTTAACACGGCCAAATGCCGCGTCCTGCACTTGGGGCACAACAACCCTATGCAGAGCTACAGACTGGGAGAAGCCTGGTTGGAAAACTGCCAGGAGGAGAGGGACCTGGGGGTGTTGGTCGACAGTCGACTGACCATGAGCCAGCAGTGTGCCCAGGTGGCCAAGAAGGCCAATGGCATCCTGGCTTCAATCAGAAACGGTGTGACCAGCAGGGCCAGGGAGGAGATTCTCCCTCTGGACTCAGCACTGGTGAGGCCGCTCCTTGAATCCTGTGTTCAGTTGTGGGCCCCTCAGCACAAGAAGGATGTTGAGGCTCTGGAGAGAGTCCAGAGAAGAGACACGAAGCTGGTGGAGGGGCTGGAGGACAGGCCCTATGAGAAGCGTCTGAGAGAGCTGGGGGTGTTTATCCTGGAGAAGAGGAGGCTGAGGGGAGACCTCATTGCTCTCTGCAACTCCCTGAAAGGAGGTTGTAGAGAGGAGGGAGCTGGGATTGTTTAGTCTGGAGAAGAGACTGAGGGGAGGCCTCATCGCCCTCTGCAACTACCTAAAGGGTTGTTGTAGCAAGGTGGGGGTTGGTCTCCTGTCCCCGGCACTTGGTGACTGGAGAAGGGGAAAGGGCTTCAAGATGCACCAGGGGAGATATAGATTGGATATGAGGAGGAATTTCTTTCCTGGAAGGGTTGTCAAACATTGGGAGGTGGTTGAATCACCATCTCTGGAGGTGTTTAAAAGACAGGTAGATGTCTTACCTGGGGACACAGTCTAGTGGTGGACTGAGCAGGGCTGGATTGATGGTTGGACTCGATCGTAAAAGTCTTTTCCAACTGAAACCATCCTATGATTCTATGAAGAGTAACACCTATTTCAGCAGGTTTGGCTAAAAGCATCAAACAAGCGCTAACTATTACTAACACTCAGCATCGATGAGCTCATCAACCAGTCACCCGTGACAACTGCTGTGTTTGTCTGTACCTGCACGATAAAGCACAGAGGAGAGGGTGGGGGGAAGGAAAAGGGGATGATGAAGGAGGGATAAGAGCAGGAGAAAGATTGAGCTGAAACACCACAGGCAGAGAGGGAGAATTTTGTTTATGTAATGAATGTTTTGACTTCATTGCCTCATCCCAGTCCTAAAAGCCATCACCGCCTGTAAGTGTATGCATTAAAATGGCAAATTCACACACCTCCATCCTGCCTGCAAATTGAATTCTGCGGCACTCACTATTTAATAATTCTGATTTGTTTTTCGTGTTTGCAGTTCACTTCTTCTCCAGCTCATCCTCTCGGCTGAGCCTGTCAGTTTTATTTCTCCAAAGTGCCACGGAGGCAGCAACAGATAATTCACAACTCAATAAAACTTAAGGAAAAATAAATGTTTGCCGCATCGACGATGAGACGGAGATTGTGTGGGAGGACGAAGCAGGAGGTAGGCTTGAAATTGCTTCTGCTGGAAGAGGTTTGAGAATTGAGAGCAGGTAAGAGGGTAGAATGGCTGAGGTTCTGCCATGGACGTATCAGAAGTTCAAAGGCAAAAAAGCAGGAGGAAAGCGTTTGAAGCAGTGGTGATTTCAGCCAAATGAGAAGTACACAATGGGGGCTTCAAATCTATGATTGGTCTGAATTAAGGTAAACCAATTAGTTTAAAGCTGTATTGGTTGCGAAAAGCCACTGAGTGCGTCTTCATCTTTCCAAGCCACAGGATGGCAGGAGGTCTGTACCAATAGGTCAGACTCGTCAACAGCTTTAGTCATTTCAAAGAGGTCGCTCGGATGAGAAATCACAGTGACTCAAGTGTCAGCGAGATCGCTGTGCCTTTCTCCTAGGTGAGGCAGGCTGGAGTTATCAGAGGTGACAGCTCATCCCGCCCCAAAATCAAGAAGAACTTGCCCAAGGAGGGTCCCTTCCCTTCCCATCAGTGAGAACCTTCCAGCTCTCCTGCCTGAAGCAGTTCCCTGTGCTGGGTCTTGTGTCTCTTCCAAATTTCTTTATGGTTTTGAGGTCGTGGAAGTTCAGCGATGTCTGTAAGTATAAAAAAGAAATAAACTGCTTTCCCCTAGTAATGCTGCCTGCCTCTTAGTCACTGCGACACTCATAGGATTTGATAATAAACAGGTCAATAATCCTTAAAATCTGCTCTGCGGTTTAATCTCCTTAAAAGCAACAGGACTCTGTAGGGAATAAGCCGCAGCATCTGCAGATAATCTCAAAAATAATCAGTGGATGAAGGAGTGGAGACTGCCTAAAGTGTTGGCTTCTGTAGTGAAATGCTCAATTCTAGTATAATTACACCGAAACAACGCGTGCTTGGGGTAAAAACCATCTCCCCCTGAGTCAACAGGAATCCTCGCACTCCACGGGCCGTCAACCCACAAAGACCTGGCTAAGTAACCACAAAACAAGTTGAATTTCACCTGCACTACCACACAGCTCTTGGAAAACTTCTTCTCTACTAGCGGTGGCGTGGAGCCACCACCGAGTTTGCTCCACAAGGATTTCACAGCTTGGTGATACCCTTCTAGATTTACTCTGGTTCTGTTTGATAGGAATGGTTGGACTCGATGATCCGGTGGGTCTCTTCCAACCTGGTTGTTCTATGATTCTATGATTCTATGATTTAATAGGGGGAAGGATGGATAGAGAGTTGAGGAGGCAGCTAGTGATGAAGGTGGAAGCATTCAGATCGATTTCATTGGGGAATCCATGAACTCCTCTTATTGATATCCTTGTATTTTCTTCCAATCATAGAATCATAGAACAACCAGGTTGGAAGGGACCCACCGGATCATCGAGTCCAACCATCCCTACCAACACACCAACCCATGTCCCTCAGAACCCCATCCACCCGTGCCCCAAACACCTCCAGAGAAGGTGAATCAACCACCCCCCTGGGCAGCCCATCCCAATGCCCAATGACCCTCTGTGTGAAAAACTTCCTCCTAATCTCCAGCCCAAATCTCCCCTGGTGGAGCTTGAGGCCATCCCCTCCCGTCCCGTCCCCCGTCACCTGGGAGAAGAGCCCAGCTCCCTCCCCTCCACAACCGCCTTTCAGCCTCCTCTTCTCCAGGCCAAACAACCCCAGCTCTCTCAATGAGACAAAAAAATATAAGACAGGAAAGCATTATACATATGTTTGTAGGAAACCAATAATCTGTAGACATGTACATCTATGTATATCTATATATGTATATATATATATAGACAGGCAATCCCTGTGCTGGATATCAGGTGTAGGATATGGAACAGTGTCCCGGTAAAGCCTGTTGCTGTGAATGATGATAGAGGAGAGGAGGCAAGCAGCTGGCACACTCTGGTTTGTAGATGCTCAGCTTTGCAGGATGTCTGTGTGCTTGAGAAAATCATAGAATCATAGAATCATAGAACAACCAGGTTGGAAGGGACCCATCGGATCTTCTAGTCCAACCATTCCCATCAAACACTAAACCAAGTCCCTCAAGACCTCGTCCACCCGTCCCTTAAACACCTCCAGGGAAGGTGAATCAACCACCTCCCTGGGCAGCCTATTCCAATGCCCAATGACCCTCTGTGTGAAAAACTTCCTCCTAATCTCCAGCCTAAATCTCCCCTGGTGGAGCTTGAGGCCATTCCCTCTCGTCCTGTCCCCTGTTCCTTGGGAGAAGAGCCCAGCTCCCTCCTCTCTACAACCTCCCTTCAGGTAGTTGTAGAGAGTAATGAGGTCTCCTCTCAGCCTCCTCTTCTCCAGGCTAAGCAACCCAAAATGAGAAAGACAGGAGGACATTTCTCTATCAGGTTGCTGAGTGGGATTTTTGCTCTGTTAGCTGATGCCCCCAGTGTCACCGCAGTCCGGCTGGCTCCCTCCTGTGTCAGCACTGGGAATCCAACTCATCCTTCGCCAGCTTTGACCGAAATCAAACATTACACACTCCTGTTCCCGAGTCGTCATCGCTGCTTCGTCCTCTGAACATTGCTGTGGGTAATCAGGTCAGGCTTAGTTCTCTTTGACATCATTGAAATGAATCATTTCATTTCAAAGTTTATGATCCCTCTAATACTTCCTATCTAATGGTGCTGCCGCCTCCCAATCACGTCTGAATTAATGAGTTCCAGTAATGTTATAGAGGAAAAAAAAAAAAAAAATCGTGGCTATTCAATGATCTAGTGCCTGTTTCTGACCCTGGAAAACCTTATTCATTTAAGTCACTATTACTCAGGAGGATCATTGCTAGGAGGCTGCTTTCAGCCGGGCCGTTCATGCAGGCACTGTCAGCTCACAGACAGTCCTCTATTAAATATGATAAATCACTGCTCCCTCTCTCCACAGATCTGGGGTTAAAACCACAGACAAAACTACCTGAATGAGTGATATTGAGAATTATCTGCCAGCATGGATCAGGCCCAGGCAATCACAGAATCACACAGAATCACAGAATCACAGAACCACCAGGTTGGAAGAGACCCAGCGGATCATCGAGTCCAACCATTCCTATCAAACACTAAACCATGTCCCTCCAGACCTCGTCTACTCATCCCTTAAACCCCTCCAGGGAAGGTGACTCAACCACCTCCCTGGGCAGCCTATTCCAATGCCCAATGACCCTCTGTGTGAAAAACTTCCTCCTAATCTCCAGTCTAAACCTCCCCTGGTGGAGCTTGAGGCCATTCCCTCTTGTCCTGTCACCTGGCACTGAGAAGATGATTCTGTTATTCCATGACGCTACATGCTTTAATAGGACGATTCCATTACATGATTCTATCTACAAGTACCTGAAAGGATGTTGTAGAGAGAAGGGAGCTGGCCTCTCCTCCCAAGTGACAGGGGACAGGACGAGAGGGAATGGCCTCAAGCTCCACCAGGGGAGATTTAGGCTAGAGATTAGGAGGAAGTTTTTCACACAGAGGGTCATTGGGCATTGGAATAGGCTGCCCAGGGAGGTGGTTGATTCACCTTCCCTGGAGGGGTTTAAGGGACGGGTAGATGAGGTCCTGAGGGAATTGGTTTAGTGTTAGATAGGAATGGTTGGACTAGAAGATCCGATAGGTCCCTTCCAACCTGGTTGTTCTGTGATTCTGTGATTTAACTACTCCCTGAGTCCATCATTCTGCGACTCCACAACTCCAGGACTCTATGGAGCCCGGCGTGATCACGTGATGCTCACCCCCCCAACCAGGCACTGCCCCCTCGCCCACGTGACCGGCAGTGGTTTGTTTTGTGTTGTTCCCCCCCACGCGCATGCGCGCCCTCCCGCGGATCACGTGATCGGGGCGCGGCGGGCGGAAGCGGAGCGGCCGGGGGGCGGCGGCGGCGGCGGCAGCAGCGCCAGGACAGGACAGGACAGGACAGGACAGGGCCGGGAAAGGGGCAGCAGCGGCGGCGACAGCAGCAGTTGGGCCCCCTCCCTACCCGCCGCCATGGCCAACATGGAGAGTATCCTTCTGCGGGGACCCCTGCTGGGGCCTGGCCTCGGGAAGCCGGCTGGGGGGTGGGCCCTGGGGAGGGGAAGGAGGCAGGGGAGGCCTCTGCCCCTCGCTGCGGCCTTGTCGTAGGGATCCCCCTTTCATAGGAGAGGGTCCCTTTCTCATGGGGGTGGTGTCCCTGCCTTGGGGAGCGGCTCCATTTCATGGAATGGTTGGACTCGATGATCCGATGGGTCTCTTCCAGCCTGGTTGTTCTATGATTATATGATTCTGTGATTCTGTAGGCGATCCCCCTTTCTTGGGGGTGGTTGACCCTGTCATGGGGAGGAAGGGGGTTCCCTTTCGTGGCGGGGTTGGGGGGGGTTGTTTCGTAGTGGGTGGTGTCATTTGGTAGGAGGAGGTGCCCCTTTCCTAAGAAGGGGGTCTGTATCATGGAGGGGTTATCCCTTTCATAGGAGGGTCCACCCTTCATAGGGTCCTGTTCACCTGGAGAACAGGCCCTATGAGGAGGGTCTGAGAGAGCTGGGGGTGTTTATCCTGGAGAAGAGGAGGCTGAGAGGAGACCTCATTGCTCTCTACAACTACCTGAAAGGAGGTTGTGGAGAGGAGGGAGCTGGGCTCTACTCACAAGGGACAGGGGACAGGATGAGAGGGAATGGCCTCAAGCTCCACCAGGGGAGACTTAGGCTAGAGATTAGGAGGAAGTTTTTCACAGAAGGGGTCATTGGGCACTGGAATAGGCTGCCCAGGGAGGTGGTTGATTCCCCTTCCCTGGAGGTGTTTAAGGGATGGGTAGATGAGGTGCTGAGGGACATGGTTTAATGTTCGATAGGAATGGTTGGCCTCAATGATCCGCTGGGTCTCTTCCAACCTGGTTGTTCTATGATTCAGAGGAGGAGTGGGATGATTCTCTTGAAGGGACAGGACTCCCATCAGAGGAGGAAACTACCCCTCTTCAGAGGAGGGAGGTGTCTGGGCCACTGACAGGAGCTGTGCTTTCCCAATGGGAGCATCACCCTCCAGCGTGGGGGGAGCGTGAAATGGGAAGTTAGGTTTTGCTTTCCAAGGGAATATAAACCAGCCCAGTCCCTGGGTAGCAGAAGGCACAGTGGGGACGGTGCAGCAGGGATGTCTGATGTGTCCAGCAGGATGTAGCAAGGCTGACTTGCCAGCCAGCCCTGTGACAGCATCCGCTGCCAGCTGAACAGACCAGGCTGCTTTTCCCCACTGTTGAAAAGCAATTCCAGGCAGGGAAAACTCAAAACTTTCTTACTTTTTAAAGCTTCCTTAACTCACAGGGGCAAGGCATACCTTCAGGATTCCGGAGGTCTCGGTGTGGTGGGGTTGTGGGAGGGCTGGGGCAGGTTGCTGTGAGTCAGGGCTTTGGCTTCGCTGGGGTTGCAGCACAGCGAGAGGCACTTTCAGGGAGGAGCTGAGCACATGCTCATCATGGGGTAGAGGAGGCAGGGAGGTGGCAGGATGAGTTATTGTCGTCTCAAAGGTAAATGTCTCTCTGGAGTGAGTCCAGAGAAGAGCAATGAGGCTGGTGAGGGGTCTGGAGAACAGGCCTTATGAGGAACGGCTGAGAGAGCTGGGGGTGTTTATCCTGGAAAAGAGGAGGCTGAGGGGAGACCTCATTACTCTCTCCAACTCCCTGAAAGGAGGTTGTGGAGGGGAGGGAGCTGGGCTCTTCTCCCAAGTGCCAGGGGACAGGACGAGAGGGAATGGCCGGCCTCAAGCTCCACCAGGGGAGATTTAGGAGGAAGTTTTTCACACAGAGGGTCATTGGGCATTGGAACAGGCTGCCCAGGGAGGTGGTTGATTCCCCTTCTCTGGATGTGTTTAAGGGACGGGTGGATGAGGTGCTGAGGGACATGGTTTAGTGTTTGATAGGAATGGTTGGACTCGGTGATCCGGTGGGTCTCTTCCAACCTGGTAATTCTATGATTCTATGATTCTAAGTGAGTAACTGAGGAAACTACTTCAAGCTAAACTGCTCATGTAAACAGGTGATGTCATGTTCCACCTGGTTGGTCTGGTGTCTAACCCAGAGTGCACTTGAACAGCCTCACGGTATTTTCCTGTTTGGCGAGTTACCTGCGCTGTACACCTAGTGCTGCTGAAAGGGCTGGTGGCTTAGGCTTTAAAGCAAAGAAATGGATATACAAGCAGTGATTTCTGTGTTACTGGTGTTAATGTGTAGGCGCAGCTGTTAATTTGTATTTCTTGCTGATGATGTCATCCTCGATTATCCCGAGGGTCTCTTCCAACCTGGTTGTTCTATGATTCTATAGTGAATATCAGGGACTTCCTGCTGCCTTCAAGTTGCTTTCAGAGCTCTAAGGTGCATAGCTGGACTTCAAAGGAAAAAAAACCCCAGTTTTTACAAAACTTATATACTGAAAATATTATACAATAACACTCAAATCATATTGTTTATGTGCTTCAACTGAACTGTTAGGCACTTGTTAGGCAACTGTTAGTATGTGCTGTTATCAAAAGATGTCTTGAAGGAAACCTATAAAGCTTTGTACTTCCATTTTGTTTGAGAAAGGCTGATGTATTGGAAGGTTCAATCAGTGTTTTAAGAGTATGGGGGTTTATTTGTTGCTTTTACAGCACATAATTTATTCTCTGTCAGTAACAGTTTAATGAGATTGGTTTATGTCACTGTGAAGGCTCGTTCTACTATCTTAGAGCTTTCAGCTTAAGCAGGACTTGAACTTTTGAAAATGAAGATTGGGCAGTGGCAGAGTCTGCCCAGGGAGGTGGTTGATTCACCTTCCCTGGAGGTGTTTAAGGTAGATGAGGTCCTGAGGGACTTGGTTTAGTGTTTGATAGGAATGGTTGGACTCGATGATCCGGTGGGTCTCTTCCAACCTGGTGATTCTATGATTCTAAGTTGGGGTCTGAACTTACTTTTTATGGCTTTATGCATTAGAATCCAGGTGATCAGTGACAGCAAAACTGTAGAGCAACTTTCTTGGTCGTCTTGTTGTGGGAATTTCAAGGATTTTAATATTGCCAGTGGGGAAACACAGCGTCTGCTAGATTTGACAGCTTTTCAAAGAGGAGAGCAAAACGTTGTGGCGAAAGGATCTGTTCTTGACCCCTTAACCTGTGCTGCAGAGCACCTGTTTAATTTGAAGTTTGCTGCAAAGGAACTCAACAGGAACTCCAAGAAGTGCGACAAAGAAGAAAAGGCCGAGAAAGCTAAGATTAAGAAGGTAAGCAAAGAGTCTGAAACAACTTTTTTAGAGGTGGTGTTTTCATTTTATAGCAGGAATATCTTGATTGCATTTACTATTCTCCTGGTATGACTGCTGATAACAGTGTGATGGATGCTTGTGATATAAAGTTTATGACTATAAATCACTCTGTACTTATCATGAAGATTCTGTGCATCCTTTGGTACCATGTGTGGCATTTCCTTCTTAAGAAGGTTCTCTTGCGTGTGTTTTCTTAGAAACTGCTCTCAAAAATATTTAATCTCAATGTTTATCCTCTCGTATTAAAAGAGCTTGTGAAGAGTAACATCAAAACAGAGGTTTTGAGTCCTTGAAGTAGTAAAAAAACAGACTGACTTTACTTGAGTGGTTTTTTTGTCTGAGATACAACCATGTCAGCTATATCTGTGCTTGGGTCTTGATACTGAAACACTTTAAGAAATGAGGAAATTATGTGTCTGTAGAAAATTATGTGTTCAAGTTTGCTTCTTTGAGAAGAAGTCAAGGGGTTTTTGTATCTTGGAAAAGTTTGAGAACTGTCGTGGGAGGAGGAGGGAGGGATTTATTTTCTGTTTTAGGAGAGAAGATATTATGGTGAATAGATTCTTATTTTAAAAATGAGACAGCATATGCAGAAATCATAGAGGAGGGAAGGTTAAGAGGCTTTTTCCTTTTTTTTCTGAATTTTTAACAGGCAATTCAGAAGGGGAACATGGAAGTGGCACGAATACATGCGGAAAACGCAATCCGCCAGAAGAATCAAGCCATCAACTTCTTGCGCATGAGCGCCAGGGTGGACGCTGTGGCGGCAAGAGTTCAGACTGCAGTGACGATGGGCAAGGTGAGGGTGCAGAGATGAGATTCTCTGATCTTCTCGGAAGTGATGTCATTCGATCTGTCACGAGCCGAAAAGTTTCAGTTTTGGTTTGGGCTGCAGCCAGTAGGGAATGGGACCCTGGAATTCCCCCGGTGGCTGCTCTGTGAAAACAGGCTGCTGTCTGCTGGCTTTTGGAGCTGATAACTTCTGTCAGCTGTTTTTATTCATGTGTTTTGCTGTTTATGCTTCGGATTGTTGTGCAAAGTAGTGCTCCCTTTCCAAAGTCACGTCGTAGGGCATTTTGAGATACAGAGAGTTTATTCTGCTGTGAGATCCGTGCACCAAATGCATCCCTGAATTTCTGACAGTTCTGGAGACCAATCCATGTCCTCAGATTTTAGTGATTTCGACTCAGAATGCCTCTTGGAAGTGATTGAGTTGATTTATAGATTATAAATGGCTACAAAAAAAATCTGTGGCATTCAAGATGGAAATAACTTGTGACCAACTCTTTGGTACTGCAGAAACTCTGTGGATAGAGATAAGAGAGATCGATAGGAAAGTGCTCGTTTTTCTTCCTTTTTTTTTTTTTTTTGAAATGATTTCCTTCACCTCATTTCAGGTAACGAAGTCGATGGCAGGAGTAGTTAAGTCTATGGATGCCACGTTGAAGAGCATGAACCTGGAAAAGGTAAACAGGCTTCTTGGAGCTGAAAAGCAGAAGGAGCAATGGACATAAGCATTAAAAAGGGAAATTCCCATCAAGAGAAAAGGTTTTGGAGGGAGGTTGGTAGGTCCTGGAGCAGGTTGACCAGTGTGGTGAAGTTCTGCTGGATGGAGAAACTCAGAACTTGGCTGGACAGGGCCCAGACCAACCTCCTTGTGGTGTGAGATCAGCTTCTGAGTTGGTGCAGGAGCAGGAGGGGCTCCCTGCTGAACCCCAGAAACCGCTTACGGCCTTCTTCGTGCTCTGATTCTGACTTTGCCAATAGAGCATTTCGTAAACCACAACGTTTCTCTTCTGTTATCTGTAGATCATTGATTTGATTCATATTTTTAATAGATATCTGCACTAATGGATAAATTTGAGCATCAGTTTGAAACCCTAGATGTTCAGACGCAACAGATGGAAGACACAATGAGCAACACTACGACGCTAACAACGCCACAAGTAAGAATAGTAATTTTTTTTTAAAAGATTGTTTAATTATGTGTCTAAATTGTATGGAAATGTCCCGTTCTCTTTCTGCCTCCTTTAAGAAATAGCAACTGGAGACTTTTCACTTTTGCTTCTTTGTGATGAAGAAGCTATTTAAAATCATAGTCACAAGTACAGAGGGTCACATAGATGTACTTTAGCTTATTTTATTCTCATAGCAGGCTTTGTTTTGTGTTAAACAGTGAACATTTTAACCCTCCTACTGAATAAGCAGCATTTTGATGAGTTCTTAATAAACTTCTGAACCAGAAGACACCGCAGGATTGATTATCAAAGCAGAATGTGCTGTGAAAAAGTCAGTATTTCTAACTCGCTGATACTAACAAAATTACATGGGTCACTACCGAATTTATAGTAGTATGTGCAATGGAAATGTGGTTAATCACCTATTTTCAGTGTACAGACAGTTGTAAATCCAACAAAACCAGCCTGAACCTCCAGGGAGGTTATTCTCCCTCTGTACTCAGCACTGGTGAGACCGCTCCTTGAATCCTGTGTTCAGTTGTGGGCAACTCAGCACAAGAAGGATGTTGAGACTCTGGAGTGAGTCCAGAGAAGAGCAACGAAGCTGGTGAAGGGGCTGGAGAACAGGCCCTATGAGGAGCGGCTGAGAGAGCTGGGGGTGTTTAGCCTGGAGAAGAGGAGGCTGAAAGGAGACCTCATTACTCTCTACAACTACCTGAAGGGAGGTTGTGGAGAGGAGAGAGCTGGGCTCTTCTCCCAAGGGACAGGACAAGAGGGAATGGCCTCAAGCTCCACCAGGGGAGATTTAGACTGGAGATTAGGTGGAAGTTTTTCACAGAAAGGGTCATTGGGCATTGGAACAGGCTGCCCAGGGAGGTGGTTGATTCCCCTTCCCTGGAGGTGTTTAAGGCACAGGTGGATGAGGTGCTGAAGGACATGGGTTAGTGTTTGATAGGAATGGTTGGACTAGAAGATCTGATGGGTCTCTTCCAACCTGGTTGTTCTATGATTCTATGATTCTATGAACCCAAAGCCACTAAACCAAACCTTCTGCAGATGAACTTTCTTCCATGTTGTGCGAAGCAGTATTTGAGTAGCTAATAATCTGCACTTGAAATATTCGAGTATTCTTTTTTTTTGCAGACAAATGTGCTTCTGTAGAATCATTATTTCTGCAACTAGAGTTGAATTAATGAGATTTTTAACAGGCTGAGAACTTCTGCTCGTTGTTTTTTTTCGTTCCTGTTGGGCCCTCTGGTGGCTGAGCTCAAAAATGATCTGTAGAAGGCTGCCTTTCAGTCAGCTTTGTTGAAATAGAATGATAGAATCACCAGGTCGGAAGAGACCCACTGGATCATCGAGTCCAACCATTCCTATCAAACACTAACCCATGTCCCTCAGCACCTCATCCACCCGTCCCTTAAACCCCAGGGAAGTTTCAGTTCTCTAAAGATTTAGCAGACGAGGTTGTCATGAACTACGATGCACAAATCTACTTTGTTTTCTCCCTAGAACCAAGTGGACATGTTGCTACAGGAGATGGCAGATGAAGCAGGGTAAGTGAAATTTCGAGTGACTTTTTTGAATGCATCCTGGTTCCAACAACTTTTCCTGGTTAACCTGAAGGCCAGATGGCCATGATCTGTCTCTGTGTGTTGGAAGCAGAGAAGAATCACTTTCCCTTCCACCTCTGCGTATCATTCTTGTCATATTTAGTTGCCCATATTCCATTTTCATGCTAAGCTGCTGTGAATGCGTGGATGCCAGGGCTGGTTTTACAAAAACCTGAACTCATACATCACTTGTCATGTCAGGACATGTTCTGTTATGAGATTGGCTTTAGATTATTGATTCTTGCCACATTTCTCCACACTTTTGCTCCTTTTTTTCCCCTCTTAAAAACCTCCTATAGTTCTCTCACAAGTAAAACAATGTGGTGCCTAAGTTCGAAGTGTTCCTCTTTTGCCTGGAGGATAAATATTTCGGCAAACATTGTAGTAAAACTTTCTTTTATGATTAAGCTTTTTGATTTTAAGTTTGCTGTGTCTGATACCTCTGTTAAGCAGAAATCTTGCTCAGGCTTGACTAAGCAGAATTGACTTAGTTATTGCTAGTGGTGTGACCTGTTTTCTTGGTACAGAGTCAAATTTACTGAAAATAAATCTCTAATTAGCCAGAGGACTGCATTCAGGGGATGGTGGTGGCCTCGTGCTATCTCAATATTGCTACTCTTGTTAACTTTTGTGCCTCTTCTTTTAGCCGTGTATGTCTGACTTGTTTTGTTCTGGTTTGTTTTCTCCTCTTAGTCTTGATCTGAACATGGAGCTACCTCAAGGACAGACGGGTTCTGTTGGCACGAGCGTCGCCTCAGCAGAACAGGTAAATGTTGGATTCAGCTGAAATCCATCTTCTCTTGTTAAATGTGCTGTGCAAGTGCATGCTTGCACATGTTGAGGCTCTGGAGCGAGTCCAGAGAAGAGCAACGAAGCTGGTGAAGGGGCTGGAGAACAAGAGGAATGGCTGAGAGAGCTGGGGGTGTTTATCCTGGAGCAGAGTAGACTGAGGGGAGGCCTCATTGCTCTCTACAATTCCCTAAAAGGAGGTTGTGGAGAGGAGGGAGCTGGGCTCTTCTCCCAAGGGACAGGGGACAGGACGAGAGGGAATGGCCTCAAGCTCCGCCAGGGGGGATTTAGGCTAGAGATTAGGAGGAAGTTTTTCATGGAAAGGGTCATTGGGCAGTGTTAGAGGGTGCCCAGGGAGGTGGTTGATTCCCCTTCCCTGGAGGTGTTTAAGGGACGGGTAGATGCGGTGCTGAGGGACATGGTTTAGTGTTTGATAGGAATGGTTGGACTTGATGATCCGCTGGGTCTCTTCCAACCTGGTGATTCTATGATTCTATGAATCTGAACCCTGTTAGGGAATAAATACTCAAAGGACAGCACTGGGACATTTTTTTTCCCCTGTAATTATATTGAAAATAAAATACTGGCAGAGGAGGATTGATTCACCTTCCCTGGAGGTGTTTAAGGTGCAGGTGGATGAGGTGCTGAGGGACATGGTTTAGTGTTGGATGGGAATGGTTGGACTCGATGATCCTGTGGGTCTCTTCCAACCTGATAATTCTATGATTTGCACCCAGCCAACCTTATCTCTACGTGATGTGTTCCGAGACTCCTTCCTCACTGTCCGTGGCTTTGTGCATCTCTGCTCTCACCTGGCACAGCCATTCTTGAGCAGATCCAATTATGACTTAGACATTTCGTGTCATCTGGACGCGAGTTTGCTTGACTGTCGCAGAGCTTCACACAAATGACCGTTCCCGTTACTGACAGCTGGTTTGTTTGTGTTTTATGATTCTGCAGGATGAGCTGTCGCAGCGCCTGGCCCGCCTACGCGATCAAGTTTAAGTGCGAGAAAGCTGCAGTTCTTTGTACAGGCTCTCAAGACGCCCTTTCCGTAACTAACCCTTCACTACACCCGAAAGGTGTCTGCAGTATGGCTTAGGTGTCCGAGTGTTTGTAATGCAGGGTACTTCACTCCTATCGTGCTCCTCTTTCTAAAATACATCAACTAACCGGAAAGTATCAGCTCTCCGATGTCCCTTTCTGTACATTTTGGAGTTGATCCATTTTTTGCAAGCTTTTTTCACAAAATCAAGTCGATACTCTAAGTCAGCTCCTAACGTCGGTGCATTCTAGCTAAAAGCAGAGTGTCATTATCTATATTTTAAATTATCAAGTGATTATTTTTAAATTATAAGGACTGTTGATGGTTGGAGAACTGATTTGTCAGTCCAGATGATTGCTGTAGATAACTTTCTTACGCAGCCAAACTCCGAACACGCAAAGATGGACGGCGTGGACTTCATGGAAAAAATGGTTGTTAAAACAACTAAGTGGACTTCAGTCTGAGTTTGGGGTTTTTTTTTTTTTTGTCTTTTAAAGGTAGGGTAATTGTGCTGAAATTAGTGGTCTAGTTGAAAAAATGAGTTACCAAACCCTGTTTTCATACAACTGGGAACTTGTACAGTGTCATCCCTTTAGCACAGGAGGAATAAAGTATATTTTTCAACTCTTTGTCAGTTCTGTTGACTTGCAGCTTGCTCATCGTTTAATGTCAAGTGCTCTACCTTCTCCTTTTTGCTTTCTTCTCAGTGTCTTGGGAACTGCAACTGGTTATGCTGTGCTCACCTCTATTCTACCAACATAACATCTAGTTCCTGTTGATGGGGAACTCCTGGTTCCCATTTTTATGGCTGCAAGCTGAGAAGTATGAAGTAACAAGCCTGCTCTCCTTTCCTTCCTGTCTTTGCTTCTAACCTCATCACTTTTCTACACATAAGGGCAAGTCTTGGAATTGTATTTCATGCTTCTGTGTGTGTAAAATACAGAAAGTGCTCTTCCTCAGGTTCAGATCTCCACCATCCTCCTCTTTGAGTCGGGGTCCCCTCTAAGCAAGGTGCTCCCTCAGAGCTGCTTTTCTCTGCCCTCAGTAGGCGAGAAGTGGGTGAGTAGCGCAGGAAGGTCTGTGCGAGGCGGTTACGTGGGGTTAAGAACAGCCGCTTTATTTTCTAAGGTGCAATATTGCTCTCGGAAGCAATTTGTAATGTTACAATTTGTTGTAGGGAGAGGCTGTAGTCGTTTGGTTTAATGATCCCTTTGCATTCTGCACAGCAAGAGGATCTACTGGCTGCTTTGGTAGCTTCACGCTCTGGCTGCAGTTGTAAAGTACTGAAATGGTTGTAGAAATTCATGTCTGAGGCTCCTGTGATGTGTTGTGACAAACAGTGATGTTTGAATTCTGACTTCTGGGCTTGTTTGTTTTATTTTGTTTTTTTTGGGAGGTGAGGGAAGATGTAAAACACTAAACAGTGTTCGTTTTCAGTTCACTGGTGCCCAAGAGCACATGGATTTTACACTGTTGGGGAAATACTTTAACAAAAAAACCAACTTCACTGTCTTAGACAAAACTTCACCATCTTAGACAGGATTCTTTCAGCAAACACGTGCAAAACCGAAACACTTTGGAGCAGTTTCCAACTATGTTTTGAAAGAGTTATTCGAATCACTTTGAAGGTTTAGTGGGGGATTACTGCAGGGTTCAAGGCTTCTGTTAAAATGGGAAATAAGAAAGACAAAACAACCTAAAATGTTGTGGAATCGTGTCTGTCTCTGGCCACCTGAACTGAAATGATTTGTTTAAAATGTGTTTTTTTCACTTGTTTACATTTCTTTCTGGTGCAGCTCTCTTCTAAACATCTCGAATGTTCCTCCTGTGAGTAGACTGAAGTGAAAACTCTTTAAAAACTCCTGTAGTCTGGGCCCAACCCTTTCAAATTATTAATGAAGCATCCTAGGAAAGGATTATTTTATTCACTTCTTGTTTCCCTTAGCTCCTTCAGAGCAATTTAACAAACCCACAGTGGTGAATCTATGCAACCAGGGTTACCCCTTTCTACGATAACTGTGTGTCTGTGCCTTGCTGAATATACTTTGATTTTCAATGTTGAAGTTACTTTGATAGGATTGGAAAGTCGCTGTCGTGGAATAAATCCAGGTCTGAGTTTATCATGCGGTTTCTGGTTGTACAAGAAATCGCTGAGGGTTTCGGCGTTTGCTATTGGACACCTTCAGCTGGCTTGTCTGGCTTATTTTAATTGTTTGAGATGGTGCTGCTTTTGGACTGTTCTGACCGTTCCTGAACTATTTCAGGAGGTAGACAGCGATTCTGTATCGACTTTCTTAGAATGTTGCTTTGCCGTAAACCTTGGGGCTTCGGAGGAGTTTGAAAACAGAGGGAGGTTGCTCCAAGGTAAAAATTAAGCTTCTCTATCTTTCTGGCTGTGCTGACCGTCCCCCTGGCTTCCCAACTCCAGCATCTTTTTTCTGTATCATTTTTTTTAATGCAATTAACAAGCAACCATGAAGTCCGGATCGATGTAATTAACGTTACCTCTGTGGGACTGTGGTGCAGACAGGCCTAGCTGACTGGGGGGAAAAAAAATAAATCTTTGAAACTATGATTTTTCTTTCCAACCCAACCCGTTCTTTGATTCTGTGACTCTAGGACTTGCTGCGTGTTTTAGCAGGATCAGGATTTTGTCCTGGCTGCTTCGGAGTGTGGATCTCCCGCCCTCTCCTGGGGAAAGTGACTTTTTTTTCCTCTTCAGACACGCTTGTGTGGCCTTGAGGAAGGTTTCCCCGTTACTTCTTCAATGTCTGTATTTCTCTCAAGTCTTCCGGAAGCGTTTAAAGCCGAAAGTTACTCTCGGAGAAGTATTTTGACTTTCGTACCCTCTTTGCTCAGCAACCCAGGCTCCTCACTCCTCCGTCACTGCTCTCTGGGTGTTTCTAGGGGTTCATTTCATGTTAAATAAGTTGTTTGTGCTTTAATATAACCTTATTAGCAGATTCTATTTTGATATTTATGCCTGTGAGCAGACATCTAAGGTGAAACATTGCTTGAAATGTTGCAAAAGTGATTTTGTTTGACGTGTTTTTTCCTTGGTTACTAAAACCTCTTGTGTCTGATAGCCTCGGCCGTCGTTCATCTGATTTCCAAGCCCAAAAGCAGTTTGTCCTGTTTGTCCTTCCTTCTCCTTTCGTCTGAAGTGGAGCTGAAGCTCCACTTCAGACGAAAGGAGAAGGAAGGACAAACAGGAATTTGAACTTTCTTAATTGCAGTGAGATTAAATGATCAAGTTGCCTTTTTGGAGATCCTCAGAGCCAAACCTATAGCGATTTCCTTTTTTTTTTTTTTTATTTGTTAAATATAATCAGCCATTGTGCACAGAAATAAAATTCCGCAGCCGGCGACGTGTGTAGAGAAGAGAATAATTTTTGTAGCTCTGGTCGAGTTGGTTTTGAAAACTGGTTAACTTCTATGGGACGATTTGTAACTGGAACAGCGAGTGGTGAATAAAATTGTACAGAGAAGTTCTGGATGTGTTTGTGTGTTACGTGACGATCGATGAGTCTCTGGACAGGGATAAACAAGCAACGAGAGACGATAATCAGAAAATTAAGTCTTTACGGAGATGAGATAAGGTAAAACAGGTGCTGGTGGGAGAGATTTGGGTCAATTGTGGTTGGACTCGATGATCCGATGGGTCTCTTCCAACCTGGTTGTTCTATGACTCGATGACTAGTTCAGGGGTAATTAAGATTCAACACAACAACATGAAATTTTGATTTAAAATGTTAAGGGCAGGATAGTTTTAATGTTCAGGCTGGTGTGGAGAGTATCCCTCATGCCTCAACATCTGAGGTTTTTCTGTCTGTATCATATATAACACAGGCAGGAGATGCTGTGGGTGTGATTTTCTGCTTTTTACTTTCCGCTTTCCCTTCCAGTGTTTTTTGGGAACAGCAGAGGGAGCCTCGACCTTCCCTTTTGCACAAGTCCTGCACAGACACTTATTTTTTTTTTTGAGCCCTTCAAACAAAGGGGACTTTCAGAGCCCTCCCTGGCTGGTTTAAGCATCTGTCTCTCCTGCAGAATCTCTGCTTCTGGATGGATCAAAGCATGGTCAGAAGTGCCCCTCTCTGGGCTCTGAGTCCTGCCTGGAAGCTACTCTGTTGCACAAAATACATCCTAGAAGCTCATTGCTGGCTTGAATCAACACTTCACAATCTCCGTTACAGACTCAGACTCACAGAATCACCAGATTGGAAAAGACCCATTGGATCATCATGTCCAACCAGCACCTCATCCACCTGCACCTTAAACCCCTCCAGGGAAGGCGAGTCAACCCCCTCCCTGGGCAGCCTCTGCCAGTGCCCAGTGACACTTTCTGTGAAGAATTTTTTCCTTATGTTGAGCCTGACCCTCCCCTGGTGGAGCTTGAGGCCATTCCCTCTTGTCCTGTCCCTTGGGAGAAGAGCCCAGCTTCCTCCTCTCCACAACCTCCCTTCAGGTAGTAGTTGGAGAGAGCAATGAGGTCTCCTCTCAGCCTCCTCTTCTCCAGGATAAACACCCCCAGCTCTCTCAGCCGCTCCTCTTCTTCTCCAGCCCCTTCCCCAGCTTCGTTGCTCTTCTCTGGACTCACTCCAGAGCCTCAACATCCTCCTTGTGGTGAGGGGCCCAGAACTGAGCACAGGATGATGCTGAATTTGCTTTGTTTTCAGGCTCCTCTCAATCCGTAGGCTGCACATTGTGTTGTGTGGCCGCAGCGGCCACCTTCCCCTGCCACAACAGCCTGGGTCGAGCTCGCAGCAGCTCTCACTACGAGCTCTCCCTTTTGTCAAACAACATTTTGCTCAATGAGCTCCCCGAGAAAGGTCAGTGGCCTCACTTGTATCGGAAGCAGCTCCCCTCATTACCATTCCAATAACGGGAAAGAGCGACGGGCGCAATCTGTAACTCATTTCAAGTGCCAGTCGAGCCTTTCCAGCTCGGACAAAGCTGCGGTAAGTGAGTCGAACAGGCTTTCGCTTGACCTTTGCTACTCTTTTATTAAGAAAGTCATGCCGAATCGGCTACGATACACAGCTCGAGATAGGAATCGGTGCTCTGTGGGGTCCCCAGGTCTTTGCGAAGCTTTCCCGTGTCTCCCAGGGGCAGAGCATCTCCCGGCACACAGGCTGCTGTCAGCTCTTGGAATCATAGAATCATAGAACAACCAGGTTGGAAGAGACCCATCGGATCATCGAGTCCAACCATTCCTATCAAACACTAAACCATGTCCCTCAGGACCTCGTCCACCCGTCCCTTTAACACCTCCAGGGAAGGTGGATCAACCACCTCCCTGGGCAGCCTATTCCAATGCCCAATGACCCTTTCTGTGAAAAACTTCCTCCTAATCTCACCCCGACAAGGGTGACTTTGGCCGATAAAAGTACTCATATGTCACAAATTTCTAATCTAAAAACTGTTTTACTCCTGCTACGACCTGTGCACAGGGCTTAGGATCCTCCAAAGCTGTTAACGCTAAGTGAAACAGTCTTTTAAGTCCAAACCAGTGGATGTTTTTGACAAATATGTGCGTCTGACAAAATGATAACAATCGACTTCATTTAATTTCTCTACTCTCTGATTCGTAATTCTTTATTATGATAAATTTCTGTCAAGGGGCAGTAAAACATTCTAAGATTTCCTTTAAAGACACTCAATATATTTATTTATATACCTTCGGTTGGTTTGACATAAACCTGAGGTCTCTCTACAAGATGTTTCACTTAGTTCTTATCACAATCAGGACTGTTGACAATCAGGACTTTGTTCTTATCACAATCAGGACTGTTTCTTATCTCTTGCTGCTGAACAGCTTAATGTTGAATTTTCAATTCCAGGTACAACGACGAGACCCCCAAAACTTGCCTTGAAATCCATGGGAGAAGCAGACGGTCCTGTCCGGAGTGTTCTCAATTAGTTCTGGTCTCCTCGAGGCTGCTGTGACTAATCGACGTGACCTGGAAGCAGATAAAGTCCCTAACGGTAAGATCAACTTTTCCTCTTTGTCATTGGACAAGCAGAACTTCTTTTTCAAGTCCCGTGTAGGCTCCGGAGCGCGTTTGTTCGCTCGTGACGGGCGTCGTGTCCGCATTGAAGTGATAATGATTTTCCTGCTGATTTGTGTAGCAGGTGCCTTTATTTATTAAAACCAGGAGAAGGGAGAAGTCCAACAGCAGGAAACTTAGAATCATAGAACAACCAGGCTGGAAGGGACCCACCGGGTCATCGAGTCCAACCATTCCTATCAAACACATGGCCAGCATGAATATAAACCCCCCAGCAGGGACCGGAGGGGGCAGGGGCTGCTGTTTATTTGTCTTCTAGCTGGATGTGAGCCTTGGTCTGCAAGGGGTGAAAAGGCGAGGGGTGTGTGTCTTGTTTACCTGTGCTGATGGTGTTTTCCTTTAATCCATTCAGCAGACACACCATCTTGTCCCCTGGCGTACACTGAGATGCCTAACGAGGCATTTAATTACTACCAAACCCTTGTGAGGACTGAAGGCAGCAGAGCAGAGGAGTCAAAGGCTGGTTTCTCAGCTGGCTTCTCCCACCTCCTTGAGCAGAAACACCTTTCCTTAGGAGGGAGTTTTTCACACAGAGGGTCATTGGGCATTGGAATAGGCTGCCCAGGGAGGTGGTTGATTCACCTTCCCTGGAGGGGTTTAAGGCACAGGTAGATGAGGTGCTGAGGGACATGGTTTAGTGTTTGATAGGAATGGTTGGACTTGATGATCCGATGGGTCTCTTCCAACCTGGTTGTTCTATGATTCTATGATTCCTGCAGAGCTCTGCTATATCTGCCTGATTTCTCCAGCTCCAGTGCTGGGATGAAGCTGTTCTGAACAGATTTCATATGGATTTTGACAGCTCTGGGGAAAAGTGGGTGTCTACCAGTAGAAATGAGCAGATCCCAAATTATCAGTGCCTATGAAAATACAGATTTGACTCTTTTGAAAGCCACTAAAAAGAGAACCGACAAGCCCTATAGATAGAATCATAGAACCACCAGGTTGGAGGAGACCCATCGGATCATCGAGTCCAACCATTCCTATCAAACACTAAACCATATCCCTCAGGACCTCGTCTACCTGTGCCTTAAACACCTCCAGGGAAGGTGAGTCAACCACCTCCCTGGGCAGCCTGGTCCAATACCCAGTGACCCTCTGTGTGAAAAACTTCCTCCTAATCTCCAGCCTAAATCTCTCCTGGTGGAGCTTGAGGCCATTCCCTCTTGTCCTGTCCCTTGGGAGAAGAGCCCAGCTCCCTCCCCTCCACAACCTCCTTTCAGGTAGCTGGAGAGAGCAATGAGGTCTCCCCTCAGCCTCCTCTTCTCCAGGATAAACACCCCCAGCTCTCTCAGCCATTCCTCATAAGGCCTGTTCTCCAGCCCCCTCACCAGCCTCGTTGCTCTTCTCTGGACTCTCTCCAGAGCCTCAACATCCTTCTTGTGCTGAGGGGCCCACAACTGAACACAGGATTCAAGGAGCAGCCTCACCAGTGCTGAGTCCAGAGGGAGAATCACCTCCCTGGCCCTGCTGGTCACACCATTTCTGATCCAAGCCCTGTAGATGCATGGAGTTAATTCAACCACTGCTGCCTTTCAATGTGGTGGAGGATTTCTCCAGCTGGAGCAATCCCATTTAGATAGTTGTGCCTGGAGAAGGCATTTGGAGTTAATTCTTGGCACTCTGGTAGCACCGTGTATGCATTAATCAGCCAAGGTATATGGCTGGGTCACAGGCACTATGGGATGGGGAAGATACGGCCCCACAGCTGCTAAACATATTTAACATCGGATAGTTAGTCACACTCGTGGGGTTTTAATTGAATTACCTTTGACAGCGAACAGCCAACCTGGTGGGTGATCTACTAAATTTAACTGATGAATGGGCTCCTAAAATCAATTAGCGTCTCGGGCTGCGAGCATGAACGCATCCTGCTGCTCCGCGGGGACCGAGGCGGCAGCGGAATGACAGCAGCAAATGTGAGGCCGAAGGGAGAGCACGGATCTCCTGCCGCCGCTGACCTCTGCTACCCACATGAAAGAAAAACAGGAGCCTAACAGGAGCTGAAAGAATCCGACGGTAAATCATTTAAGCTCTGGTTTGCGGAACTGATAGGGGATGCTTCTCAACTGCTTGATTGATGCTGGGCAGTATATTCAAAGCAAGACACGGCAGAGCAAGGAGGCTCCAGCCAAGGACCAGCTCTGCGTCCATGCACCAAGCTGTGAGAAATACCATCTATTACTTTATTATTTTTCAACTGTTCAAGGGCAGCAAAGAGGAATTAGCTACCTTCTTTACTTTTGCTACAGTCGTAGGGGTCGTGTCTGCAGCCCCAGAGAAGCCTCCAGCCTTCTGGATGCTTGTTTGTTATCTGAAGAATCAACCGACGGCAAAAAGCAGGCTTGGAGGTTCCTCTGACCTTTGCCTCGGCGCAACCCGACTCCGCGCACGGCTCAGCCGGAGCATGTAATGAGCTACAGATGCGACAGATACGATAATTGAATGCACACAAAGATTTTGAGGGACTCGCAGCTCGGGACAAACCGATGAAGGCAGAAAACTCGCTATGGGCTGCTGGGTGGAACGAGGGGAGGAAGAGGAGCAAGCGTCGCATTATCCTGCCTTCCGTTCACCCTGTTTTGCTGGACAACCAGATAAATGGACATGGTTTGTGTTTGGACATGGTTTAGTGTTTGATAGGAATGGTTGGACTCGATGATCCGATGGGTCCCTTCCAACCTGGTTGTTCTGTGATTCTATGAAATGCTTCCTCAGGAGCAAATCTGTGCAAAGGCTTAATTTATCTCCTTTGAATACTGACTTGAGTGAAGACCCAGTTTCGACTGTGCCACATGTGAATTATGCTGTTGCTTCTTATCGAAATGAAAAGAAAATGTTCCGAGTTCGATGATGCCCAAGCTGAAACCTGCCCAACAGCCCTTGCAGGCGCCGGCATGGGAGACTGGGATTCAAGACCTTGTTTTTCCCAGGAATTCCTCCCTGGCCCTGCTGGTCACACTGTTTCTGATCCAAGCCAGGATGCCATTGGCCTTCTTGGCCACCTGGGCACACTGCTGGCTCATGGTCAGTCGGCTGTCGACCAACACCCCCAGGTCCCTCTCCTCCTGGATAACATGGAGAGCATTTTTATATTTTTAAGCAAAATTGTTTTCAAGAGTGCTTTGAAAAGAACAATTCTCAGGGCTTTGCAGTGAGAATGACTTGTGCACATTGCGCAGTGCTGGCTCCATGCAGGTGTTGCAGGTGTTTATCCTGGAGAAGAGGAGGCTGAGAGGAGACCTCATTGCTCTCTACAACTACCTGAAAGGAGGTTGTGGAGAGGAGGGAGCTGGGCTCTTCTCCCAAGGGACAGGGGATAGGATGAGAGGGAATGGCCTCAAACTCCACCAGGGGAGATTTAGGCTAGAGATTAGGAGGAAGTTTTTCACGAAAAGCGTCATTGGGCATTGGAATAGGCTGCCCAGGGAGGTGGTTGATTCACCTTCCCTGGAGGGGTTTAAGGGACGGGTGGAGGAGGTGCTGAGGGATATGGTTTAGTGTTTGATAGGAATGGTTGGACTCGATGATCCGATGGGTCTCTTCCAACCTGGTGATTCTACGATTCTATGGTTCTATCTGCCCAGAAAGCCTCGTGCTATGGTTTCTTCCCTCCTTCCTTTCCTCGCCTCCCCCTTTCGGAGCCGCCCCGAGGTTTCCCAGCTGCCAGGGTCGGATCCTGCGCAGGGTTGGATCCAGCCCCAGCCGAGAGCAGCTGCAAACCCACCATTCTATGGCCTGTCCCGGCATGTGGCTTCGGGACAAATACACAAGAACACGGCTCCAAACCAGCCGGACCAATCCCCTCAATAAGATTTCATGCTTTTCCAAGTGGTCTCCGTCTTGCTTCGGAAAACAAAAAGCAAGGAAAAGACAACAGCTCAAAGCCTTCCCGGGCGCACAGAGTGAGAAATGTGGCTTTAATTTAGAGAACTAATCGCTTCCAGCTGAACTCGCCATTAAAAACAGTTGAAGAATTACAATGTAAATAGATTAATGCAGACAAAGCAACATGTGCGCTATTCCATGTCTTCTCGTTACCTACAAAATACTTGGGCAGTGACACACTGTTAGTCTAAGCCACTTGTTAGGTTCTGCGCTAATCAGCTCAAATTAAATAAACACGGACTGATAAAAACGACTGTTGTGTTTGAAAGTTGATGCACCAACAGAATTTGCTCCAGGAGATAATTGCAGATGATTAAGTGACAAAGAAAGAGTTCCTGCGGCCAAGGGGGGGGAGAGAGCCTGTGGCGCGGGGAAGGGGCAGCTCCTCCTGCTCCATCCTTTTCTCTTGGAGGGATGAGCCGAGGCTGCAGTATGGTCTCTAGGTGAGCAGAGACCCCAAAGGAGCCTTTGTACCCCAAGGGGACTCCCCTGGCAGCTTAAACTAGGGCTGGAGAGTCAGCACTTTGCTGTCGGAAGAGCATGAACCTTGATCTGGAGGGTCGGGAGGCTCTGCAAAGGGACCTAAACAGGCTGGATCCATGGGCTGAGTCCAATGGGATGAGGTTTAACACGGCCAAATGCCGCATCCTGCACTTGGGGCACAACAACCCTATGCAGAGCTACAGACTGGGAGAAGTCTGTCTAGAAAGCTGCCAGGAGGAGAGGGACCTGGGGGTGTTGGTCGACAGCAAATGAACATGAGCCAGCAGTGTGCCCAGGTGGCCAAAAAGGCCAATGGCATCCTGGCTTGGATCCGAAACGGTGTGACCAGCAGGGCCAGGGAGGTGATTCTCCCTCTGGACTCAGCACTGGTGAGGCTACTCCTTGAATCCTGTGTTCAGTTGAGGGCCCCTCAGCACAAGAAGGATGTTGAGGCTCTGGAGTGAGTCTAGAGAAGAGCAACAAAGCTGGTGAAGGGACTGGAGAACAGGCCTGATGAGGAGCGTCTGAGAGAGCTGGGGGTGTTTATCCTGGAGAAGAGGAGGCTGAGAGGAGACCTCATTGCTCTCTCCAACTCCCTGAAAGGAGGTTGTGGAGAGGAGGGAGCTGGGCTCTTCTCCCAAGAGACAGGGGACAGGACAAGAGGGAATGACCTCAAGCTCCACCAGGGGAGATTTAGGCTGGAGATTAGGAGGAAGTTTTTCACAGAAAGGGTCATTGGGCATTGGAATAAGAGGTGTTTATGGATGGGTGGATGAGGTCCTGAGGGACTTGGTTTAGTGTTTGATAGGAATGGTTGGACTCGATGATCCGATGGGTCTCTTGCAACCTGGTTGTTCTATGATTCTATGATAAATCTCACTTGTGAGGGAGGGCAGTGCACTGCGGCGCGAGCTGTCAGCAGCTCCCTATGAGCTGACAGGCTCCTGCAAACCCTTCTCCCACCCTGACCCTGCCTGTCAATCATCTTTCGGGGGAGAAGCCCCTTCCCACCCGCCTCTCCTCATGTTTGGCAGCGACAGGCAGCTACGGTTTTGCTTGGCTGTCGTTTATGGTTATTCCAGGGAGGAAGGAGCCGAGGAGGCATTCCTCACCCCAGAGGCACGGGCAGAGCAGAATTTGAGATGATGGGTGGGGATTTCCACCAGCGCAAATGGGAATGAGACGCGGAGCTATCCAGGCGCTCCCCAAAAATAGGCCAATTTCAATCTCAATTATAGCCCCGTAACCTCGCAGCATAATTCAGAAGTCAGCTTCTAATATTTCAGTTTCAGGATAAAGAATAATATTCCACTTCCCCCTCTGCACCCCCGAGCGATTTTCGTTTCGTAGGGGCTGATCTCCACCTGAACACGTGTTTTGGTGAGATGCTGAAGGAGCGAGTCTGCTAAATAAATACAGGAAGAAGTTAAGATCCACAGAGGAGTCAGCTTAATACTGTGGCTCCTTGCAACAAACCATCCCATTTATCAGAGTAAAAGGTGACAAGGCTGCCCAGGGAGGGGGTTGATTCCCCTTCCCTGGAGGTGTTTAAGGCACAGGTGGGTGAGGTCTTGAGGGACATGGTTTAGTGTTTGATAGGAATGGTTGGACTAGAAGATCCGATGGGTCCCTTCCAACCTGGTTGTTCTATGATTCTATGATTCCATGCCTGCTGCACTCAAGACAGGTGGATGAGGTGCTGAGGGTTTGCGCCGGGAGCAAAAGCAAAATACAGAGCGAGATTGAAAAAAACAACAAAATGAGAAAAAGAGGCAAATGGTCACCTCACTGTGAAATTGCCGTCGGTGTCTACAGGTTACAGGACAAACAACGGGGACCAGATGGCGGCGGCCGGCCGAGCGGGGGCTCCCAGCCCCTCTGCCCTGCAGAATTCCTCCCTAAATCTCAATTCCAGATTTGGGATTTCCCTGGCGACTCGAGAGCAGCTCTCTGCCTGCACACAGGGCGATGAGACTAGGAATCTCCTCCACTCCCCTGGTTTGAGCTTCAGATGCTATTTCTCTGAAAGCTTTTTTAAACTAAAATTGCCTTTGGGAGCATTGAGAGACGAGCAGGGTGAGGTGTGAGCTGGCCCTGGCTCTTCTCCGCAGTCCTCACTCTCACCTGGATGGTCATTCAAGACCATTATTTTTCTTGCAAAAATGCCTCAAAATCCGTATTTCTAAAGCATGTGACTCAGCAGTATTAATCTCTGGGTTTCTGGGTCATGGGAGGTAAAAATCCTTTATGGCAAATCAATGGTGTGAGCTGAGATCAAGGAACTTTAACTTCAAGTCTGTATTTCGAAACCAAAGGAAACTTCCTCTTGCTTTCATAGAATCATAGACTCATAGAATCATAGAATATCCAAGTTGGAAGAGACCCACCAGATCATCAAGTCCAACCATTCCTATCAAACACTAAACCATGTCCCTCAGCACTTCATCTACCCTTAAACACCTCCAGGGAAGGTGAATCAACCACCTCCCTGGGCAGCCTGTTCCAATGCCCAATGACCCTTTCTGTGAAAAACTTCCTCCTAATCTCCAGACTAAATCTCCCCTGGTGGAGCTTGAGGCCATTCCCTCTTGTCCTGTCCCCTGTCCCTTGGGAGAAGAGCTCAGCTCCCTCCTCTCTACAACCTCCTTTCAGGGAGTTGGAGAGAGCAATGAGGTCTCCCCTCAGCCTCCTCTTCTCCAGGATAAACACCCCCAGCTCTCTCAGCCGTTTCTCATAAGGCCTGTTCTCCAGCCCCTTCCCCAGCTTCGTTGCTCTTCTCTGGACTCGCTCCAGAGCCTCAACATCCTTCTTGTGCTGAGGGGCCCAGAACTGAAGCCAGGATTCAAGGAGAGGCCTCACCAGTGCTGAGTATAGAGAGAGAATCACCTCCCTGGCCCTGCTGGTCACACCATTTCTGATCCAAGCCAAGATGCCATTGGTGGCCGATGGTGGCCGGTTGATAGCCAAAAAAATCGGTTGCGATGATGAAATGTGATGATGTGATGGATCTTTTCTTGTTGAAAGCAGAGAACAATTCCAAGGGAAGGACCCAGAAATGTGGAAACATGCCACAGGGAAAAACTGAGGGGAAGGAAAGTGTTTGATGGGAACAGTTGGACTCGATGATCCTGTGGGTCTCTTCCAACCTGCTGATTCTATGAAACGAGACCTAGAACTGATTTATCTGCAAACATCCCATGAAGCGAAGGAATTGACTGATGTAAACAGAGGAATTGGAACTGGCCACATGAAAGAAAGCTCCGCTTTCCGTGGCACCTGGGGAGGGCGAGATGGAAGCAATTCCTCTTTTAATGAAGACATTGCTGCGTCTCCGAGGCTTTCGGCAGAGCCTCAACCTCCTCCTCCCGGGAAAAGAGGGGATTGAGTTACAGATCACGGCTCTGCTGGCGGAGAAGCCCCCAGCTCGAGGGAACCCTCGGCTGGCGTTATCTGTTTGATGTGTTGCACGCCCTTTGCAGCAGAAACATTTCCAGTTCATTTTAATTTCGTATCGTAGGAGAATAATAAAGACAGCGGAGTTATTGGTCGCAGCTGCACGAACGTGGCGAGTGCAACTTGAAGAATTATTCTGTCAAAGAGACCGAGCCAGATAGGATTGGTTTTTCCCTTACGATCTTGCCAGCAGTTAAATAGGGGATTTTATTAAAAAATATTCCCGTAATTAAAATCTCTAGTCTTGAAAGCCGTTATAGGAACTGGAGTTCAACTAAAAATAACACATTTATATTCGGATGTTGTAGCTTTGTGACAATGCGATGCTGCCTTTGCTTTATAAAGGAAAAATAAAATAATTTTTTTACCTTAAGTCTTTGGTAGCTTTGAATCAGGCAGTGACTGACGCAGCCTAAAAGGAAAACCTCGCTCGGAAGCGTCAGAAATTTAGAAATTCAACACCGGTTATGAGGCTGTGAGGGAGAAAGGAGTTTTATTCGGCACACGTGTGGTTCGAGCAGCCGGAGCTCGGCCTTTCAGCCGTTGTCCATCAGCGTGATGGATCTCCCAGCCCTCCCCTCGCTCCCACAAGCCCAACTCCGGCTGGAAGGGAGGGAGAGAATTTCCCCGCAGTGAAAGAACACATCCCTCCTTCCCTGGAGGGGTTTGGGGGGACGGGTGGACGGGGTCCTGGGGGACATGGGTTGGTGTTTGATGGGGATGGTTGGACTCGATGGTCCGGTGGGTCTCTTCCAACCTGGTGATTCTATGATTCTATAAGCAGCACTGCAGCTGGAGGCCAACCCTGTGTTCCGGAGGATAGAAAACGAGAGGTTTCCCGATAGATTTTCATCACAACCTTAGGACTTAAAAGTAAAAAGATTATTTACCACTGGCTGGTTTTGCTCCTGCACCCTCTCCGACATTAATTCAATGTGAATTTCATACAAAACCATGGAGGAATATAGTTTGAGCAACAAAGCTGGTGAAGGGGCTGGAGAACAGATCCTATGAGGAGCGTCTGAGAGAGCTGGGGGTGTTTATCCTGGAGAAGAGGAGGCTGAGGGGAGACCTCATTACTCTCTCCAACTACCTGAAAGGAGGTTGTGGAGAGGAGGGAGCTGGGCTCTTCTCCCAAGTGACAGGGGACAGGACAAGAGGGAATGGCCTCAAGCTCCACCAGGGGAGATTTAGGCTAGAGATTAGGAGGAGGTTTTTCACGGAAAGGGTCATTGGGCATTGGAATAGGCTGCCCAGGGAGGTGGTTGATTCACCTTCCCTGGAGGTGTTTAAGGGACGGGTAGATGAGGTCTTGAGGGACTTGGTTTAGTGTTAGATCGGAATGCTTGGACTAGAAGATTCGATGGGTCCCTTCCAACCTGGTTGTTCTGAGATTCTGTGAAACCTCTTTTCTCATTCTTTGTGTACCACGGGTGAAACGCTAGAGCTTAGGGTTAGCAGTTATTTAACGTGACGCTGTGTCTTGTGAGCAGTAATCAAGCTTGCAAGAGAGCTGCAAGTTCACAGCTCTGGCAGCTCAATCCTCACTGTTCTTCAGTCCTAAGCACATTACTTAGGGAAAAGGAGCCCTGGCAGAAAAAGGGTGAGAGAGAAGGATGACGGAAGCTGTTTTTCAAGACAAGATTGGATGAAGCACCGAGCTCCCTGATGCACTGGGAGGTGTCCCTGCCCTTGGCAGGGATGGGGGCTGGATGGGCTTTAAGGTCCCTTCAAACCCAAACCATCCCATGATTCATGGTTGGACTCGATGATCCGATGGGTCTCTTCCAGCCTGATGATTCTGTGATTCTATGATAAATACCCCTGGTGTACCCGACCCTGCAAGCCACCCTTTCTCCTTCTGCCTTTTTCCCCCCCCTCTCCCCTCTTCTTTTTCTCAAAGCTCTGCCCGGTAATAAACAACTGTTTCAATCTGCTGCGCTGATCAAAAGGAAAAAAAAAAAAAAGTTTTAATCAGTCCCAGGCGAAGTATCACGCTCTTATGTTATCGCCGGAGCGAATCGTCCAAAATACAAAACAAAAATATCGCTCTAATGCGCTCCAGATCAGGAATGTCTTGAAGGAACTTGCCTTCCTCGCAGGTGTGTCCTATTTTAAGGAAAAAAATTTAAAAAAATATAGAATTAAAAGCCAGGGTAGGGGCTGGCGCTGGGATGCATGAGGCTGTCAAGGCAGAGACGTCAACTTCAAACCCGACCGAGCCCAATTACTGCAAATAAGCTCCTCAAAATGTTTTCCCTTCCCCCAAGGATGTTTGATTACGTTTGGTTTTTTTTTTTTTTTTTTTTTCCAAATTGACAAATTGTCTGAAAATTGCTCAGCTGTGTTTTCAAAAATCGTAGAACAACCGGGTCGGAAGAGACTGAACTCGACGATCCGACAGGTCTCTTCCAATGTGGTTGTTCTATGAATCTATGATTGTTCTATTATTGTTCTATTATTGTTCTATGATTCTATGTTGTTCTATGATTCTATGATTGTTCGATGATTCTATGATGATTCTATGATGATTCTATGATTCTATGATTGTTCTATCATTCTATGATTCTATGATGATTCTATGATGATTCTATGATTCTATGATGATTCTATGATTCTATGATTGTTCTATGATTCTATGATGGTTCGATGATTCTATGATGATTCTATGATGATTCTATGATTCTATGATGATTCTATGATGATTCTATGATTCTATGATTGTTCTATCATTCTATGATTCTATGATGATTCTATGATGATTCTATGATTCTATGATGATTCTATGATTCTATGATTGTTCTATGATTCTATGATGATTCTATGATTCTATGATGATTCTATGATGATTCTATGATGATTCTATGATTCTATGATTGTTCTATGATTCTATGATGATTCGATGATTCTATGATGATTCTATGATTCTATGATTGTTCTATCATTCGATGATTCTATGATGATTCTATGATGATTCTATGATGATTCGATGATTCTATGATGATTCTATGATTGTTCTATCATTCTATGATTCTATGATGATTCTATGATGATTCTATGATGATTCTATGATGATTCGATGATTCTATGATTGTTCTATGATTCTATGATTATTCTATGATTGTTCTATGATTCTATGATTGAGTTGCTGGATAGGAAATCCATGGGGAGAGCTGTGGGGGCACAGATGCCACCTCCAGCCCTGGGGAGGGACGCACCCCAAGGTCATCCAAAAGCCTCTGAGTTTGGGAGACAGTTTTCCCACCAGGAGCCTGAGCAAGGGGGGAAGTCGGCGCAGGGTGATGGGAGACGTTGGAGACGTCTCCCATCACCCTGCGCCGACTTCCCCCCTTGCTCAGGCTCCATCCATCCCTGCCTGATGGATGATCTCTCGCAGAGGTACCTACTGTTGCCTCTCAAAATGTTCAGCTTGAGCAGGACTGGATCTCATTTCCATCATCTGCTCTGTTCTGTGTCCAGGAGATCTGCCCAGTGAAATTCCTCCTTTTTACGGCCCACGGCTCCAGCTGCACGAATGAGACTCGAAAACAACTTAGAAGTGAACTTCTCATCATATGGGAAGCTTGAATTAGGAAGAGGGTGCTGAGCCGTCTCACCAACCTGGCAAAAATGCTCCTCAGAGCAGGAGTCAATGGGATGAGTTCTCAGATAGACCTCGACATGACGAAAAAATTCTTCACAGAAAGGGTCATTGGGCACTGGAACAAGCTGCCCAGGGAGGGGGTTGATTCACCTTCCCTGGAGGTGTTTAAGGTGCAGGTGGATGAGGTGCTGAGGGACATGGTTTAGTGTTTGACAGGAATGGTTGGACTCGATGATCCGATGGGTCTCTTCCAACCTGGTGATTCTATGATTCTAAGAGCTTCTTATTTACAGTCGCAAGGTTCAACATGGCAAGTGTCAGCACTTCCAGAGCACGATTGCTTCTGAAGTGTCGGGTTTTGTTTCAGTTGCAAGTGACGTTTGAGGCTCCGCTTTAAACTTTGGTTCGATTTCGTCTTGAAAATCTCCAGGAAACAGAATTATATTTCTTCTACCAGTACCAATGCTTAAATTCTGGTCGTGTTGAACAGCAGAGCACAAGGGGCTGCTGCTCTCCATCCAGATAGAGACATTTTCCTGCTTTTATGAAACCCAAAAGCCAAATCCATATTTATTTGAGCTGCAGCAGAATCTGGCTTATATCTGGGACGTTACGGCATATTGTTTCAATCTATGTTTTTATTAGCAATATTGATAACGTTGGAAGAAATACGACACAGGAAATAGCTTATCAACTTCCATTAATTTTACAGTGAGATTTTTTGCGAAGATAAAAGAAGAATTCGGCAAAGGGGTGAAACCAAAAGTGTTGTTGGTGGATCGGAGATGTGAGGTACCTGCACGGGGCAGCTGGGTAGTCAAGCATGGGTTTTGCATCGTGGAAGAAGAATAGAATCATGAATCACCAGGTTGGAAAAGGCCTCTTTGATCAACGAGTCCAACTATCTGCCGCTAAACCGTGTCCCTAAGCACCTCGTCTACCTGTCTTTTAAATACCTCCAGGGACAGTGACTCAACACCCTCCCTGAGCAGCCTGTTCCAGTGCCCAATGACCTTTTCAGTGAAAAATCATCCCCTGTTACGGGCAGGGACACCTCTCACTGGATCAGGGGCTCCAAGCCCCATCCAACCTGCCCTTGAACCCCTCCAGGGATGGGGCAGCCACCCCTGCTCTGGGCAACCTGGGACAGGGCCTCCCCACCCTCACAGCAAAACATTTCTCCCTAAGATCTCATCTCAATCTCCCCTCTTTAAGCTCAAAACCATTCCCCCTTGTCCTATTCCTTGCACTCCCTGATCAAGAGCCCCTCCCAACTTTCCTAGGAGCTCCTTTCAGTCCTGAGAGGCTACTCTAAGGTCTCCCTAGAGCCTTCTCTTCTCTAATAGCTGCCAATTAATTTTTTCTTTATAAGACTATGGCTGGACTTGACGATCCCGTGGGTCTTTTCCAACCGAGTGATTCTGAGACTATCAGTTCTCCACTATAAGGTTATTGACATTTCTATAGATAATCATAGAATCACCAGGTTGGAGGAGACCCACCAGATCATGGAGTCCAACCATTCCCACCAGTCTCTAACCCATGTCCCTCAGCACCTCGTCCACCTGCAATGATGATTCACTGCAAGTCTGTAGAAATGGTTGGACTCAATGATCCGATGAGCCTCTTCCAACCTGCTTGTTCTATGATTCTATGATTCTATGATTCTATGATTCTATGATTCAGAAGTGAGCACAGCATCTGATTGCACAGACACCTTGGTCCCTGCCTCAGCCTTTCCAAGCAGGACCTGATGCTGTACATTTCAAGTCTTCCTTCTAGGAGCAACAGCAGGCAGGAGCTTCTCCCGAATACAAATTAAAAAGGCATTTCTGCTTGTTTTGGGGAGTGAAAAGAGACAGCAACTCACTCATGGACCAGCAGCAGGAGGGAGCATCCATCCCCAGAGCATCATCTGAGCAAGAGTAAGAGTAAGAGTAAGAGTAAGAGTAAGAACAAGAGTAACCCCAACTAACCACCGGAGCCCATTACTCCTTCCTCATTTTGGAGGCTGAGGCCCCGTTTTATTTGCAGGTCTGACTGGAAGCAGATGGACCTGTCAGGGCTGGCTGGGCAGGTGAGCCCGATGGGTGGATGAGCTGCTAAGTGCTCCCAGCTGCTGGGCAGGGCCCCGAAGGAAATTGTTGGAGCTGGGACCCAGCGCAGAGACCAGAATTGGAATCGGTGCCAAGAAGGAAAAAGCGAATTTCTCCCCAAAGCCGGTCTCTCCAAGCCTGAAATGAGAAAGGCTTTCAAACCAAGAGAAAATATCTGAGAATCTCTTGAATGCATCGAATATATCTTCAGACTCCAGAGAGCTAGAAACCACACTGAGCCCCTGCCCCACCTCTGGTTCTGCTCAGGATCTGCCTCCTCAGGCAGCAAGTGTTACTTTTCCTGGGGGTTCTCCCTTATCGCTGCTGTTTTCCTCTCCAGAAAGGTCTTGAATTTTACTTTGTGTCGCTTGATTTACAAGCTGGAGGGGTCCTTCGCGCAACCTGGGGCTGCTCCTTGTACTTAATTGCTCCAATAAACGTAAAGCTCGGTGCTTTAGGATAAGCGACCCGGGAGGAAATTGTTTGATGGATGGAAGTAGACGGCAGGTCCTTCTCGTTGATGTCACCGAAGGGACACGGAGGAGGAAGAGGTTTATAAATAATTGTACAATTTGGAACAACATGGGCTCAGTGAGAGCAGAGTGAACAGTTTGCAGTGCATTACCCGACGTCTGCAAAAGCCCTTCCAGCCAATTTTAATTCCCAAAAAGCCTGGATTGCAGCTCCCAGGCTGTCCTGACACCGGCTTTAACCCTGTGGGGGCCGTGAGGCTGCCGAGCACGGAGAGGGGTGCCCAGCGTTTACATCCTAAAACAAACACAAATCAACAGGGCGGAAGAAAGGTGATCGACAGGTCCCAGGCTTTCACCCAGATTGCGAGAAGGTGGTTTTGCTTTTCCTTCTCGACATTACTCTGTCAAAAAAAACCCCCATCTCTTTTCATTTTCAAAGCTGTATTTTCCAGCTCTGCGTGGCTGCAGCTTCGGCAGAGTGGATGCTGGTGGGGTCGGGTCTGTGGCTGCCACGGCTCCAGTGACGGTAGCGAAGAAAATGATGAAATACTTAATGATGAAATATTTAATGATGAAATATTTATTATTTAAACACTGAATATATCACTTGCAGCACTGCAAAGTGCAGCTCCAGCTGTCGAGTCCTTTCACGGAAAAGGGTCATTGGGCATTGGAACAGGCTGCCCAGGGAGGGGGTTGATTCGCCTTCCCTGGAGGTGTTTAAGGGACGGGTAGATGAGGTGCTGAGGGACATGGTTTAGTGTTTGATAGGAATGGTTGGAGTCGATGATCCAATGGGTCTCTTCCAACCTGGTTGTTCTATGATTCTATGAGTGCTCATGGCACAGCCCCAGGAGGAGCCGGGGGACACATCCCCCTGTACCCAGGATACATCCCAGGGCTGGGAGAGCTCTTCCCATGCTGCTCCTCTTCATTAACTCTCCAAGCCACGTTTTAAAAGTCTCTGCGTATTTTGTTCATTCTCGGGGTGGGGGGGGACGGACAAACAGACCCTCCGAGCTCAGAAGAAAGAACACGTAGGTATCGCGGACTCATCTGTTCCCAATAACGTGTGTTTACACATTAAAGTGCAACACAAATTTGTAAACACGAGCGTTTGGAACTTTTGTAGGAGCCGGTATCGACCTTCTCCCTTTCTGCGGCTTTATTGGAACAGCATGTCCTGCTGGCCCAGCCACACAGGCACAGCCTCGCAGTACTGGATGGATTTCAAATGTTGGGGGTGCCTGTTTGTTCTGGTTTATCTTGCTATCCAATCCTCCTTCGCTTTGCATAATTGCGATACAAATTATCATCTAATTACAGCCCCGACCTCAGAAGATCAAACGGAAACTGAGGCGCTTCGATCAGAACGAGCCGCATCTGACGCTGCCCCATGTGTTCGGCTTCTCCCTGTATTGAATTTGGGGGAAATCAGAGAGCAAATTGCACTTTGATTTAAAACATTATCACTGAGGGGTTTGGACTCCGTGGGTTTCAAATCAGCCTCTTGGTGTGTGAGCACCGAGTCTGTCCCCTCTCCCAGTTTAGAATCATAGAATCATAGAAACACCCGGTTGGAAGAGACCCATCGGATCATCTAGTCCAACCATTTCTATCAAACACTAAACCATGTCCCTCAGGACCTTGTCTACCTGTGCCTTAAACACCTCCAGGGAAGGTGAATCAACCACCTCCCTGGGCAGCCTATTCCAATGCCCAATGACCCTTTCCATGAAAAACTTCCTCCTGGATCTGATCCAGGGTGTGATCTGAGTGTGGGCAACACTGCTGAAGTACCGTAGTGGGAACGGCAAATACTCTGATGCTGGGATGGGCAGAGATCCTTGGGCAGGTCTGAGGTGGCCACGTGGGCATCAGGACAGAGACCTTTAACCGCCTGCAAACCACTGATTGGCTTCACAAAGAATCACCAACATCTGTTTTATTTGTTACAGTGATATTTGAAAAGATAAATCAGGAGATAAAGGTGAAGGAAAAGGGGAGTACCTCGGGATAATGTAAATCTAGTAGCGTCTCAGGCTGTGTTGACCTCTTGCATGGAACTAGCTGGTGTTTAGCTAGCTGAGCACCTCCCCAGAGCTCAGGGCCAAGAGATGCTGGTGTCATGCAGACCCTGAAGGGATGTGGCTGTGGATTTATAGAATCATCAGGTTGGAAGAGACCCACCGGATCATGGAGTCCAACCATTGCCACCAATCTCTAACCCATGTCCCTCAGCACCTCATCCACCTGCACCTTAAACACCTCCAAGGAAGGTGAGCCAACCCCCTCCCTGAGCAGCCTGTTCCAATGCCCAATGACCCTTTCCATGAAAAACTTTTTCCTAATGTCCAGCCTGACCCTCCCCTGGTGGAGCTTGAGGCCATTCTGATCTTCACCTCCGTGAAATTGTCTGAGCTGGAAACATCTACTCTAGTCATTATCGGTCACCTTGTTAACCAGGCAGACACGGAACTGTTGGATCCCCAGCCCACAACCAGCAACTCTGGAATATCTGACGCAACTGCAACTATTCGGAAAACTGGAAGCTTCCCTTTGCCTCCACCCACGGATCCGTGACGGATGTGGAAGAGCCTTCCAGCTCCCCAAGAGCACGGAGATGTGCAGATCTTCACAGAGCCCATCCCGGAAGGAGCTGTTGGGAGGCTCAGCCACCACTCAGCCGCCGTGATGGGTGATGGCTTGGAAAGAAGGACTCCTGAATGGGAAAAAATTTTTAAATAAAAAATTTTTATTTTTAATAAAAATAGTGAGATAAACTACTAAGAAACAGCACGATGATGCAGATTTTATGGTCTTTACAGTTGCACAGACTATTCAGCAAGGCAAGTCCAGCCCAGAGCTCCAAACTGGTATCACCGAGGGCTCTGTGAGCAGGTAAATCAAGGAAAATTGCCTGATTTTTTTTTTTATCAAAGTCTCACAAAATTGAAAGTGTGACTTTCTGTTATTTTAACAGCTTTGATATTGCCTGTTCCGTTCCTAATTGTTATGCTATGGATAAAAAGAAACCCAGAGCTCTGATACCAATTTGGATTCTTCAACCCTGCGCTTAACCCCTCGTAGTGCTCTGTTCTCTTTGTGAGTACAGAAATCGCCCTTCTCAGTTACCAAAATGTGATGTCGCTCAGTCAAGCATCATTTTCAAATCTCTGTCCTATATCGAGTAATAAAATCGGTTTCAAATAGAATCATAGAACCACCAGGTTGGAAGAGACCCACCGGATCATCGAGTCCAACCATTCCTATCAAAAATAGGGACAAACAGGGACAGAGCACAGATCAAATAAAGAATAAAATCTATGCCCCAGTTTATTGCTTGTTATATTGTGCCCTTAGGAGCTAGAGATTATTTACAGGAACAACAAGAGTATCCACAGGTTATAATAAAACAAACAGGACTTTCGGAAGGACTCAGAAAGCTCGTGTTTCAGGTCTATAGAGCTGTAATTCTCCGGGAAGGATCTGCATTCTCCATGGGACCAAACCAGGAGCAGCCCTGCCCCTTCCCTAGGGCCCAGGCTGGGGGGTGTGATCCCAGGTGGATCTTCCGGTGTCCTCGAGGTTGGAAGTGCTGGAGTTGGAGTGTCCCGCGAGGCTCCTGGAGGTGTTTCACCCCACACATCTCTCCAAGATGTTTCCTCGAGCTTCCCCAGCACAGCTCACTCTTGCCAGGGCAGGGATGTACGAGCACCAATCCTGTTCCTTCACACCAATCCTGTTCCTTCACACCAATCCTGTTCCTTCACACCAATCCTGTTCCTTCACATCATGTGGTCAGTGCTGGTGCTGCCCTGCACTCCTACCTCCCGGAGATCTCCAGAAGCAGGAGCAGGGGCGGGAGGGCTCTCGGGGCAGCCGTACATCAGGCTCCACCACCTCATCCCCACAAGGCAGGAAGACATCCATCTTTTATCCTTTCATGACCTCAACAGCAGATTCTTGAATTTACACCCCTGTTCTGATAACCGAGTCATCTGGGTCCTGGAGCAATAAGGCACTTCAATGTCATTATTTAGGACCCATTCAAGCCATGAGAACATACTTGAGGATTTGGCTAAATAAGGCTCCTTTGCTGACTCAAAGTCTCAAACAGTCCCTTTGGCATTAGTGGAAAAGCTCAAGTAGGATGAGCAGAAGCCGATGAGGGCTTCGAGTTGACTCAAGGCAAGGGAGAGAGAGAATTTCACTAACACAGACTCATAGAATAAATTCCCATTTCCAAGTGCAAATATTAAAAAGGTGACTGTACAGTTGCTCTTAACCTACAGCCACGATATATATAACACCAAAAGGTATCACCTGGCTGTGGATCAGCCCACATCCTCCACCCTCCCGGCAACACGACACATTCGCCCCCGAAGAAAGTTAAATGCTTAGATCTCCTGCACCACGCAGAGTCGCACAGTCAACAATTAGGAAGCCCTTGGGTAGGAATCATAGAATCATAGAACAACCAGGTTGGAAGAGACCCATCACATCATCAAGTCCAACCATTCCTATCAAACACTAAACCATGTCCCTCAGCACCTCATCTACCTGTCCCTTAAACACCTCCAGGGAAGGGGAATCAACCAACTCCCTGGGCAGCCTATTCCAATGACCAATGACCCTTTCCGTGAAAAACTTCCTCCTAATCTCTAACCTAAACCTCCCCTGGTGGAGCTTGAGGCCATTCCCTCTTGTCCTGTCCCCTGTCCCTTGGGAGAAGAGCCTAACTCCCTCCTCTCTACAACCTCCTTTCAGGTAGTTGGAGAGAGTAATGAGGTCTCCTCTCAGCCTCCTCTTCTCCAGGTTAAACACCCCCAGCTCTCTCAGCCGCTCCTCATAGGTTCTGTTCTTCAGCCCCTTCACCAGCTTCGTGGCTCTTCTCTGGACTCTCTCCAGAGCCTCAACATCCTTCTTGTGCTGAGGGGCCCAGAACTGAACACAGGATTCGAGGAGCAGCCTCACCAGCGCTGAGTCCAGAAGGAGAATAACCTCCCTGGCCCTGCTGGTCACACCATTTCTGATCCAAGCCAGGATGCCATTGGCCTTCTTGGCCCCCTGGGCACACTGCTGGCTCATGGTCGGTCACTGTCAACCAACCCCCCCCAGGTCCCTCTCCTCCTGGCTGTTTTCCAGCCAGACTTCTCCCAGTCTGTAGCTCTGCATAGGGTTGTTATTCCCCAAGTGCAGGACCCGGCATTTGGCCGGGAAGGAAGGAAAGAAAGGAAGGAAGGAAGGAAGGAAGGAAGGAAGGAAGGAAGGAAGGAAGGAAGGAAGGAAGGAAGGAAGGAAAGGAAGGAAGGAAGGAAGGAAGGAAGGAAGGAAGGAAGGAAGGAAGGAAGGAAGGAAGGAAGGAAGGAAGGAAGGAAGGAAGGAAGGAAGGAAGGAAGGAAGGAAGGAAGGAAGGAAGGAAGGAAGGAAGGAAAGGCCTGATTTACATATCAACGTTTAGAAATATTAAATGTTTCCACTAAAGGCAATGGTTAACTGCAGGGTGCCAGCTAGAGTGATTACATCTGCCGTCTTTCAGAGAAGCTGGAACGCTGTCACTCACTTTGAGATGGCTTGTTGTGGTCATCAGTCTGGACGGCACAGCCAAGTTGTAACCGTACAAGCCATATGGAGGATGTAAAGAACAATTAAGTGCTTCCCGCGCAATGGGACTTGATGGGAAAACGTTTCCAGATGCGTGTAATCCATACAGCATTTGGCCGGCAGAGCTGGGCACTTGCAGGCTGTGCCCGTTCAAGTCTTCCCCTTTGGCGTTTTTCAGGTTGGCGATGCCGATGGAAGAGAGTTTTGGCATATCCACCATGAAGTGGGGTAGAAGATGAGGGTTGGAGCCTCCCAGTTTTTCGTGGCTTGGAAAGATCAGAGATTGTTGCCTCAAGAAGCTCGTCGGACAAATCTTGTAGTAGAGAGGCACGTTGAGGTTGTGTAGGTAGGTCTCGGGGCACGACATGCCCAGGCTGTTCGTTGACAGGTGAAATGCCGGAGGTGAGCACGACGGAGAGAGCAGGGGGTTGAGAGGAGAGGGGGTCCCACCGCTGGAGGTCACCGGGGAAGAACCGGAGCTCCCACCTGGAAATCATAGAATAGAATCATAGAACAAGCAGGTTGGAAGGGACCCATCGGATCATCGAGTCCAACCATTCCTATCAAACACTAAACCAAGTCCCTCATGAAATGAAATGAAACCTGAAATGAAATGAAATGAAATGAAATGAAATGAAATGAAACTAGAAATGATCCAGGCTGACGTCGGCAGCCCAGGAACCCTTGGAGGACTCCTGTTCCCGCTCCACATCTCCCACACACAAACCTGCTCCAAAAAATCAGCTCCTGGAGTGAATTTATGAGACAGAAAGGAAACGAGGAATTTTCCCAAAGAAACTTTCATCGTGCTATAATGTCATATACTAAAGCCAGAGAATTTTGGTGAGAACTAAACTGATTAAGTAGTTTGTGTTCATATCATTTAGATGTATCTTGATTTTGTGTAGTTTTGCGTGAGCTACTCTACTTGGGTCCAAAAGATACTTCATGAAAAGAAAAAAATAATCTACGTATCACACTTTTTGCTCTATTTTATTTCTTGTTACTAGTGTTTGTTTGCTATTTTACTGTCCCAAAAGCTTGTATAGGGTTTAAATGGATGGGTGGATGGGTGGTTGGACTTGGTGATCCGGTGGGTCTCCTCCAACCTGGTGATTCTATGATTCTATGATCTGTCCGTAAATTATTTGTCATTGTTACTTGGCGCTTGTCTAATAAAAATATTCATATGTGTCTAATCCCATTAACATGACCACAACAACTAAGAGGTTCTGCTCCACGCACGGAGCTACCTGCTGGAGCTGCATCTCGATGTGTGACCAATAACATTCTCCTTCCATCCAGACCCTTCTACTATTTTAGTTTCCCTATTTCTGTGTAAATTAGAGGCAGCTTTTCCCCTCCTATAAAAGAACAAAAAAAGGTATTCAGCCTGACGGAGGATTTTTTTTTTTTGTACCTTCCTGCTCGCAGGAATTGCCTAATTTTCCTTGGCTTCCCATGCGATTTGAAACATACCCTTGACTACTAGAGGTGTCTCCTGGAACTTTAAACGCCGGCGTCGATTTAACCTTCTCCTTTCTGAAATGAATCAATGGACACTTTCATCGTGCGGGAGAAAAAGCGACACCGTCTCGCTTCCCCAACCCGAGCGCAGCCGAGGCCGCTGGGGGGGAACATCCCTGCTCAGCACCGACTCGCTGCTCCTCCAGACCGACAGCAAGAGTGAAAACGGAGCTCTGGTTGGGGAATGGAGCTCTGGGGTGGCCGAGACCAGTGCTAAACAGATGCCGGTTTAGTCTAAGGTCAGTCAAGAGCTGGACGGCTCTGTTGTAGCTTCATTCCCACTTTCATAGAATCATAGAAGAATCAGTTTGGAAGAGACCCATCGGATCATCGAGTCCAACCATTCCTATCAAACACTAAACCATGTCCCTCAGCACCTCATCTACCTGTGCCTTAAACACCTCCAGGGGAGGTAAATCAACCACCTCCCTGGGCAGCCTATTCCAATGACCCTTTCTGTGAAAACCTTCCTCCTAATCTCCAGCCTAAATCTCCCCTGGTGGAGCTTGAGGCCATTCCCTCTTGTCCTGACCCCTGTCCCTTGGGAGAAGAGCCCAGCTCCCTCCTCTCTACAACCTCCTTTCAGGGTGTTGTGGAGAGTAATGAGGTCTCCTCTCAGCCTCTTCCAGAGGATTCCCCCCCAACACTTTATTTTCATTTCTTACCAAAGCCACTGGGGCAGGAAGGAAGGGAATAAAGACCCGATTTTGTGATATGTTTTTCTCCATTTACACTTAATTCCGAGCGATACATTGCCTGGATGTGACCTGGTTAGACTTCCCAACAGCACAGGAGTGACTGTAAAACCAGCCATATCAACCTAACACATACTAAGAACATCAACCTAACACCTACTGAGAGCATCACCCTAAGAAAAGAAACCATGAGGATTTTGGATGAGGCACAAATTCATTTCGCAGGCTCCCAGGCGGCATCTATTCCCAACAATCCAGGATTGGTTTACGGCTTGAACATCTCGCCCTTCCCTGCTGCTGTCGGGGGCTGTTTCAGGGGATGGGGAGCAGGGATCGTAGAATCATAGAATCATAGAACAACCAGGTTGGAAGAGACCCATCGGATCATCGAGTCCAACCATTCCTATCAAACACTAAACCGTGACCCCTGGGATGGGTCCTGACGTCCTCCCAGGACTCAGGGACTTCCACTCCGATGAAACGAGGTGGCTGAGGTGATGGTTGTGAGCGCGAGGCAGCCAATGAATCCCCAGGCAGCTCAGCTGCAGCTCAGCTGCGAGTTTCAGCATTTCCTCCACGATATCCCGAGCAAAAACAGCACAAAACTTCCCGTACGGGTTTGGCAACGCAGGTCGCAGTGGGGAGGACAGAGCAGAAAGACCAGATTCTTTCCGCAGTTGCTATTAGGCTTAAAAAAAATCCCTAGTTTATGGCCAATTCTTTCTTCAATATGTCGTTCGTGCTTTCTTTTAATTTAATTTCTAGTTTTAAGGCTTCGGTATTTCTAATTTTCTCAGCTTCCCTTCAGAAATACAGTTTTATTCTGAGTGGAATCGGAGAGTTTGTTACGTTTATATCAGTCCAGGATGATAACTGAAGAAAAATACTATTGACATTAAGACCAGCAAAAAAAGAACCCAGGAAACCCAAATATTTTAGATTCTGTACAATAAACGAGGCAGTCGCTGCTCCCTCAGTCTCCGCCTCAGCCCATCCAGCAGCTCTTTTCCTTGGGGTTACTCCCCAGGAAGGGTTCAGAAAGGTTTTTGGGGTTTTTTTTGCATAAGGTCTTTTCTAAATTAAATAAAAACCACCACCACCACAACCACCACCACCACTAATAACAATAATAACAATAACAATAATAATAATAATTATTATTTTTAAATCTAGTTTTCTATACAATCTCCTCAACCTCTTAATTCCTCCCGAGTCTGATTTGTTTTTTTCCTATGTCTTCTCGCTCCTGTGCCTGCACAACGTGGATTTTTGCCGTGATTTTCTCTCTCTTTAATCACAGAATCATCGAATCATAGAACAACCAGGTTGGAAGAGACCCATCGGATCATCGAGTCCAACCATTCCTATCAAATCCGCTGCGTATCCTCTGAGCCCCGAGACCAACGAAGAGCCCCGAACACAAACAAGCCTTAAATTCATGACTTTAAACTCAAACCAGAGCACTCCAGCCTGCAAACACTCAGTTATTTTTCCCCTTTTGCCACCAGGAATAATCATAGAATCACCAGGTTGGAAGAGACCCATCGGCTCATCGAGTCCAACCATAATCAGGTTTCAAATCCTGTCTCCAAAAGCCTTTATTTTTTTTTTTTTTTTTTCTGGAAAAGGGCTGCAAGAGGTAGATGGACTCGTCAGGTAGGTGGTTTTTCCTCTAAAGCTTCTCCCCCTCCTCTTTCCTCTGACCAGACTGGGGGATGCTCAGTCCTAAGGAGCAGAAAATTCTAATTTTTTAATTGCAGGTAGAGGGGACTCACCGTGGGTGTCAGAGCCGAAAGCAGCGAAATCCAGGGCGAGGGGTGGGGGTCGCCACGGGTAGGTGTCCAGCAGCCCGTCCAGGACCCCCCTGTGGGGAGAGACCGGGATGAGAACAGCGACGGCAACGGGAGGAGGGGGGAGGTGGAGGGGTGACCCCAGCCCTTACCTGTTCCTCCCAGGGTCCCGAAAGCCTTTGGCGAAGGGATTCCTGTCGATCTTCAGCTTCGTGATCTGGTGGGGTAGGAGAGAAAGGAGATGATGGGGCTCTCACTCCTCTCCATCACCTGCATCCCAGAGATGTTGGGGCTCTCCCTCTCCCTATGCTGGAGATGCTGGGGGGTCTCACTCTCCCCATCCCGGAGATGCTGGGGCTCTCCCTCTCCCCATCCTGGAGATGTTGGTGGTCTCCATCGCCCCACATCCCGGGATTTTCCATCTCCCCCAGGTCCCAGTGCTGTTGGGACTTTGCATCCCCCCCCTCCCTCAGCATGATGCTCTCAAGGCTCTCCATACCCCTGCATCCCAGTGCCATCAGGATTCTCCATGCCCACCAGTTCCCAATGCCATCAGGATTCTCCATCCCAAACAGTTCCCAGTGCCATCAGGATTCTCCATCCCAAACAGTTCCCAGTGACATCAGGATTCTCCATCCCAAACAGTTCCCAGTGCCACTGGGATTCACGGTCCCCACCAGTTCCCAAATGCTATCAGGATTCTCCATCCCCACCAGTTCCCGATGTTATCAGGATTCTCCATCCCCACCAGTTCCCAGTGCCATCAGGATTCTCCATCCCCACCAGTTCCCGATGTTATCAGGATTCTCCATCCCCACCAGTTCCCAGTGCCATCAGGATTCTCCATCCCCACCAGTTCCCAATGCTTTCGGGATTTTCCATCCCCACCAGTTCCCAGTGCCATCAGGATTCTCCATCCCAAACAGTTCCCAATGCTATCAGGATTCCCCACCAGTTCCCAGTGACATTGGGATTCTCCATCCCCACCAGTTCCCAATACTATCAGGATTCCCCACCAATTCCCAGTGACATTGGGATTCTCCATCCCCACCAGTTCCCAGCACCCATCAGGATCCTCCATCCCCACCAGCTCCCAGTGCCGTCGGGGCTCTGGGTCCCTCCCCACCACCCCAGTACCTGCTGGTTCTGGTAGGCGGTGACGGTGGTGAACTCGGTCTCCTGGAAGGAGAAGCTCTGGACCCCCTCGGCCGGCAGCGACTGGATCTGCGCTAGATCGAAGCGCGAGTCCTGGGCGATAACGTGGACGCGCGGCTTGTACTTGTGCATGGACTGCAGGATGATCTGGGGGGAGAGGCAGGATGAGCCCCCAGAGAGCCGGGAGGGCAGGGGGAACATCCAACAAAGACACGAGGGGGTCCCACTCCCAGCCCCACACCTACGTGCCCCTTGTCGTCCATCTCGTTGTTGGTGAGCTTCACGCGGTCGAAGCTGATGATTTGCCTCATCCAGGTCTCCCCCGAGCAGGGGGAGTCGGGGTGGATGTAGAGACGGGGGGTGATGCAGGAATGGTCCGTGTTCCCTGCCACCATCCACTGGGAGCTGTGATAGACGTACCTGGCCCGAGGTGGGGGGGTCAGGTGGTGGGACCCCTGCCCAACCCTCCCAGGGCCCACACCCCAAGATTCCACATGTGCATGGGAGCCGGCAGCCCCCACTCTCTGTGCAACACCCCCCACCCCAACTCTGTGCAACCCCTGCCTCTCCCACGCTGCAAACACAGAGCAGACAGCAGGCGGAGAACACCCAAAATCTGTTTTAAATGCCCCAGATCATAGAATCCTAGAACAACCAGGTTGGAAGAGATCCGTCTGATCATCGAGTCCAACCATTCCTATCAAACACTAAACCATGTCCCTCAGCACCTCATCCACCCGTCCCTTAAACACCTCCAGGGAAGGGGAATCAACCACCTCCCTGGGCAACCTATTCCAATGCCCAATGACCCTTTCCGTGAAAAACTTCCTCCTAATCTCCAGCCTAAATCTTCCCTGGTGGAGCTTGAGGCCATTCCCTCTTGTCCTGTCCCCTGTCCCTTGGGAGAAGAGCCCAGTTCCCTCCTCTCCACAACCTCCTTTCAGGTAGCTGTAGAGAGCAATGAGGTCTCCTCTCAGCCTCCTCTTCTCCCAGATAAACAACCCCAGCTCTCTCAGACGCTCCCCAAACTCCAATTATTCTCCTCAAATCCCCCTTCCAAAGGTGCTCATTGCTTGGCTTGTGATGGGATTTGGACATCGATAGCGCTTGATGCTCATTAGTAGACATTGATACTTATTAGTACACATTGATACTCATATATAGTCACTGATACTGATTCATACTAACTCATACACACTTATAGCCATTTATACTTTTACTACAAGATATACTTTTACTAGAAGGTCCGATGGGTCCCTTCCAACCTGGTTGTTCTATGATTCTGTGATTCTATGATTCTACACACTCAAACACCAAATTCCTGCTGTATCTTGCTGGGACGGGAGTTTTTCTAAGGATTCTATGATTCTAAGAAAAGGCCTCGGAAACAGAGAATAGGTTCAGGTACGGATGGTGAACTCCAGAGCCTGACATCCAGCCTGGGGATCGGGATGAACGCTGCCGGTTTTCCTGGCTGTGGGATGCTTGGGGGGATGCGGGAAGAATCATAGAATGGAATCACCAGGTGGGAAGAGACCCACCGGATCATCGAGTCCAACCATTCAGAGAATCATAGAATCACCAGGTGGGAAGAGACCCACTGGATCATCGAGTCCAACCATTCAGAGAATCATAGAATCACCAGGTGGGAAGAGACCCACCGGATCATCGAGTCCAACCATTCGGAGAATCATAGAATCATCAGGTGGGAAGAGACCCACTGGATCATCAAGTCCAACCATTCAGAGAATCATAGAATCACCAGGTGGGAAGAGACCCACCGGATCATCGAGTCCAACCATTCAGAGAATCATAGAATCACCAGGTGGGAAGAGACCCACTGGATCATTGAGTCCAACCATTCATAGAATCATAGAATCACCAGGTTGGAAGAGACCCACCGGATCATCGAGTCCAACCATTCAGAGAATCATAGAATCACTAGGTGTGAAGAGACCCACTGGATCATCGAGTCCAACCATTCAGAGAATCATAGAATCACCAGGTTGGAAGAGACTCACCGGCTCATCGAGTCCAATCGTTCCCACCAATCTCTAACCCATGTCCATCCCCACCAGTCTCCCCAGTACCTGTATCTTTTGGAGTCCACGGGGACGATGTCGATGGCGACGTAGTACTGCCGGAGGGGCTCCAGCCCCTTCACCTTCACCCGCACCGACGGGAACATCCTCCTGTTGGGGAAGAGGGAAAGGCCTGAGCCAGAGCTGGACGGTGCGAACGGGTTCGGCAGATTAAAGGGGTTTGGGGAAAATGACTTTTTTTCTTAGCCGAACTCAACAAAAATGGTGAAAAAATACGGAGAAAAATACCTTGACCCACCAAAAAAAACAAAAACCAAAAAACAAAAAAAACCCACAGGAAAACCCACAATGAAATAAAGAAGAAAGGCAAGTGAGGGGGTAAAGGAGCAGTAGGAGCGGAGAAAGGGGAAAGAGGGGAGCAGTGGGAGCAGGAAAGGGGGAGCAGGGAAGAGGGGAATAGGGGGAGAAGGAAAGAATAGGGGGAGAAGGAAAGAAGGGAATAGGGGAGCAGGGAAGAGGGGAATAGGGGGAGAAGGAAAGAAGGGAATAAGGGGAAGAGGGGAACAGGGGGAGCAGGGAAGAGGGGAATAGGGGGAAGAGGGGAAGAGGGGGAGCAGGGAAGAGGGGAATAGGGGGAAGAAGGGAATAGGGGAGTAGGGGGAAGAAGAGAATAGGGGAATAGGGGGAAGAGGGGAACAGGGGGAAGAGGGGAATAGGGGGAAGAGGGAAGAGGGGAATAAGGGGAAGAGGGGAACAGGGGGAGCAGGGAAGAGGGGAATAGGGGGAAGAGGGGAACAGGGGGAAGAGGGGAAGAGGGGGAAGAGGGAAGAGGGGAATAGGGGGAGCGGGGAAGAGGGGAATAGGGGGAAGAGGGGAATATGGGGGAAGAGGAGAATAGGGGTAAGAGGGGAATAGGGGGAAGAAGGGAATAGGAGAGTAGGGGGAAGAAGGGAATAGGGGAATAGGGGGAACAGGGGGAAGAGGGGAATAGGGGGAAGAGGGGAATAAGGGGAATAGGGGGAAGAGGGGAAGAGGGGGAGCAGGGAAGAGGGGAATAGGGGAAGAGGGGAATAGGGGGAGCAGGGAAGAGGGGAATAGGGGGAAGAGGGAGCAGGGGAAGACAGGAATAGGGGGAGAAGGAAAGAAGGGAATAGAGGGAGCAGGGAAGAAAGGAATAAGGGGAAGAGGGGAACATGGGGAGCAGGGAAGAAGGGAATAGGGGGAAGAGGGGGAGCAGGGAAGAGGGGAATGGGGGGAAGAGAGAAGAGGGGAATAGGGGGAAGAGGGGAACAGGGGGAAGAGGGAAGAGGGGAATAGGGGGAAGAGGGGAATAGGGGGAAGAGGGAAGAGGGGAATAGGGGGAAGAGGGGAATAGGGGGAAGAGGGGAATAGGGGGAAGAGGGAACAGGGGAAGAGGGGAATAGGGGGAGAAGGAAAGAAGGGAATAGGGGGAAGAGGGGAATAGTGGGAGCAGTGAAGAGGGGAATAGGAGGAAGAGGGGAATAGGGGGAAGAGGGGAATAGGGGGAAGAGGGGACTAGGGGGATCCGGGAGGGAGCAGGGGGGCGGCTGGGGGTCGGTACCTGCCGGCCTTGGTGATGATCATCTCGGTGCCGATGTCATGGAACCTCCTCCAGAGCTCGGAGCCCTGCAGCTCCACCTGCACCCCTGCCGCCCGGCTCTCCGCCCGCTGCTCTGCGGGCAACACAGGCCACAGGGGCTGCTCGGCAAGGCTGCCGGGGGATGGAGGCTGCCCGGGGGATCCCCTCGGAGCATCTCCCTTGGACCATCCCCCTTGGAGCATCCTCCTCGGCTCACTCTCTCCCAGCATCCCCCTCGGAGCATCCCCTCGGATTATCCCCTTCGAGCATCCCCGCCGAGCATCCTCCCTGAGCATCCCCTCGGATCATCCCCTCGAAGCTTCCCTCTTGGAGCATCCCCTCGGATCGTCCCCTTAAAGCATCCCCTTGGAGCATCCCCCCCCCCCCCAACATCCCCTCCGAGCATCCGCTTGGATCATGCCCTTGGAGAATCCCCTTGGATCATGCCCTTGGAGAATCCCCTTGGATCATGCCCTTGGAGCATCCCCTCGGATCATCCCCTTGAAGTATCCCCTCGGAGCATCCCCTCCAAGCACCCCCTAGGATCATTCCCTCGGATCATCCCCTCCGAGCATCCCCCTCCGAGTATCCCCTCGGATCATCCCCTCGGATCATCCCCTCGGAGCTTCTCTCTTGGAGCATCCCCTCTGATCATCCCCTCGGATCATCCCCCCGGAGCTTCCCTCTTGGAGCATCCCCTCGGATCATCCCCTAGGATCATCCCCTCCGAGCATCTCCTCTTAGCATCCTCCTCCGAGCATCCCCTCGGATCATCCCCTCCGAGCATCCCCTTAGAGCATCCTCTTGGAGCATCCCCTCTGATCATCCCCTCAGATCATCCCCTAGGATCATCCCCTCGGATCATCCCCCCGGAGCTTCCCTCTTGGAGCATCCCCTCGGATCATCCCCTCGGATCATCCCCTAGGATCATCCTCTCCGAGCATCCCTTAGGATCACCCCCCTCGGATCATCCCCTCGAATCATCCCCTCCGAGCATCTCCTCAGATCATCCCCTTAGAGCAGCCCCTTGGAACATCCCCTCGGATCATCCCCTCTGATCATCCCCTCGGATCATCCCCTAGGATCATCCCCTCCGAGCATCCCCTCGGATCATCCCTTCCGAGCATCCCCTCGGATCATCCCCTCGGAGCTTCTCTCTTGGAGCATCCCCTCGGATCATCCCCTCGAATCATCCCCTCGAATCATCCCCCTGGAGCTTCCCTCTTGGAGCATCCCCTCGGATCATCCCCTCGGATCATCCCCTCGGATCATCCCCTAGGATCATCCTCTCCGAGCGTCCCCCCGGAGCTTCCCTCTTGGAGCATCCCCTTGGATCATCCCCTCGAATCATCCCCTCGGATCATCCCCTCGGAGCTTCCCTCTTGGAGCATCCCCTTGGATCATCCCCTCGAATCATCCCCTCGAATCATCCCCCCGGAGCTTCCCTCTTGGAGCATCCCCTCGGATCATCCCCTCGGATCATCCCCTAGGATCATCCTCTCCGAGCATCCCTTAGGATCACCCCCCTCGGATCATCCCCTCGAATCATCCCCTCCGAGCATCTCCTCAGATCATCCCCTTAGAGCAGCCCCTTGGAACATCCCCTCGGATCATCCCCTCGGATCATCCCCTCGGATCATCCCCTCCGAGCATCTCCTCAGATCATCCCCTTAGAGCATCCCCTTGGAACATCCCCTCGAATCATCCCCTCGGATCACCCCCTCGGATCATCCCCTCGGACCATCCCCTCGAATCATCCCCTCGGATCATCCCCTCGGCTCATCCCCTCGGATCACCCCCTCGGCTCATCCCCTCGGCTCATCCCTTCCGAGCATCCCCTCTGCTCATCCCCTGGGATCCTCCCCTCGGCTCACCCCCCCCCGGGTACGGACCGGGCTGCGGTTCTCGCCGGCTGAGCCTTGGGCCGCTCTCCTCCTCTTTCTCCTCTTTCTCCTCTTTCTCCTCCTCGTCCCCTCCGCGTCCCTGCGGCCCCTTCCTCTTGGCGGCTCGTCCCACCAGGGCTTCCACCGAGAAGGCGTGAGCCCTGGAGCTGAGCGCCATCCCACCCCCCCCCTCGACCCTCCCCGGCTCAGCTCCAGGGCGGCGGCAGCGGCGGCTGCTCCATCCCCGCGGGGGCTCCCGTCGGGGGGAGGCGGCCTCGGGCCTCCCGCAGCCTCCGCCGCTCCCGCCGCCAACTGCCGCCACAGTAGGAAACCTTGAGTGACATTTCATAGGAGTAACGCGAGGGGAGGGCGGAGATGGGGAGGGTTGGGGGGGAGGAGTGGGGGGGGGGGGGGGGGGGGGAAGGGGAGGGGAGGGGAGAGGAGCCGTCTAGGATCAATAAAAGAGTTACTGTTCTCCATTAAATTGTAAAACGCAAAAGAAATTTGACATAATTGCACGCCAGGGGCCGCTTGACGGGCGAAAGCGCGAATAGCGTCTAAACGGCGCAAAAAAAAAAAAAAAAAAATTTAAAAAAAAAATTTAAAAAAAAAATTTAAAAAAAAATTAAAAAAAAAATTTAAAAAAATTTAAAAAAAAATTTAAAAAAACAAATTTAAAAAAAAGGAAAACGGGGGAAAAAGGGGAAAATAAGGAAAGGAGAGGAAAAAAGAAAGAAAATAAGGAAAAGGAAAGAAAAAAATAGGGAAAAGGAAAAAATAAGGAAAAGGAGAGAAAAAAAGAAAGAAAATAAGGAAAAGGAGAGGAAAAAAGAAAGAAAATAAGGAAAAGGAGAGAAAAAAGAAAGAAAATAAGGAAAAGGAGAGAAAAAAGAAAGAAAATAAGGAAAAGGAGAGAAAAAAAGAAAGAAAATAAGGAAAAGGAGAGAAAAAAGAAAGAAAATAAGGAAAAGGAGAGAAAAAGAAAGAAAATAAGGAAAAGGAGAGAAAAAAGAAAGAAAATAAGGAAAAGGAGAGAAAAAAGAAAGAAAAGAAGGAAAAGGAGAGAAAAAAGAAAGAAAATAAGGAAAAGGAGAGAAAAAAGAAAGAAAATAATGAAAAGGAGAGAAAAAAAGAAAGAAAATAAGGAAAAGGAGAGAAAAAAGAAAGAAAATAAGGAAAAGGAGAGAAAAAAGAAAGAAAATAAGGAAAAGGAGAGGAAAAAAGAAAGAAAATAAGGAAAAGGAGAGGAAAAAAGAAAGAAAATAAGGAAAAGGAGAGAAAAAAGAAAGAAAATAAGGAAAAGGAGAGAAAAAAAGAAAAAAGGGGAAAAGGGAAAAAATAAGGAAAAGGGGGAAAGGGAAAAATATAAGGAAAAAGAGAGAAAAAAGAAAAATGGGGAAAAGGAAAAATAAGGAAAAGGAGAGAAAAAAGAAAGAAAATAAGGAAAAGGAAAAATAAGGAAAAGGAGAGGAAAAAAGAAAGAAAATAAGGAAAAGGAAAAAATAAGGAAAAGGAGAGAAAAAAAATGGTGAAAAGGAAAAGGAGAGAAAAAAATAAAATGAAAAATATAACGAAAAGGAGAGAAAAGAGAAAGAAAAATGGGGAAAAGGAAAAAAAATAAGGAAAAGGAGAGAAAACCCCCAACACGGGGAAGAAGGGGAGGAAAAAAGGGAAAGAACAAAATAGGGAAAAGAAAGGAAGAAAAAGGAATAAAGGAGAAGGTGCACTCCCAGCCCGGGTTGGTGCGGGTCGGTCCCACAAAGCCCTTCGGTGTCGCCCCCCCCACCCCAACCCCGGGGCTCGATCCTGCTCCCCTCCCCCAGTTCTGGTTTGGTTTTTCTCTCTGTTTGTTTGTTTGTTTGTTTGGGTGTTTTTTTGTTTTTTTTTTTTCTAAGCAGCGACGCCTCCCCCGCTCCAGCCTCCCCCCTCCCCGGGATGTTTCCAGGGCTCTGCTTCAAAAGCTCCGGCCCCGGCGGCAGCTGCGCTCGATTCACAGAGTCACAGAATCACAGAACAACCAGGTTGGAAGAGACCCATCGGATCATCGAGTCCAACCATTCCTATCAAACACTAAACCATGTCCCTCAGCACTTCATCCACCCGTCCCTTAAACACCTCCAGGGAAGGTGGATCAACCACCTCCCTGGGCAGCCTATTCCAATGCCCAATGACCCTTTCCATGAAAAACTTCCTCCTAATCTCCAGCCTGAATCTCCCCTGGTGGAGCTTGAGGCCATTCCCTCTTGTCCTGTCCCTTGGGAGAAGAGCCCAGCTCCCTCCTCTCCACAACCTCCTTTCAGGTAGTTGTAGAGAGCAATGAGGTCTCCTCTCAGCCTCCTCTTCTCCAGGATAAACACCCCCAGCTCTCTCAGCCACTCCTCATAGGGCCTGTTCTCCAGCCCCTTCACCAGCTTCGTGGCTCTTCTCTGGACTCTCTCCAGAGCCTCAACATCCTTCATGTGCTGAGGGGCCCAGAACTGAACACAGGATTCAAGGAGCGGCCTCACCAGTGCTGAGTCCAGAGGGAGAATCACCTCCCTGGCCCTGCTGGTCACACCGTTTCTGATCCAAGCCAGGATGCCATTGACCTTCTTGGCCACCTGGGCACACTGCTGGCTCATGGTCAGTCGCTGTCGACCAACACCCCCAGGTCCCTCTCCTCCTGGCAGCTTTCTAGACAGACTTCTCCCAGTCTGTAGCTCTGCATAGGGTTGTTGTGCCCCAAGTGCAGGACCCGGCATTTGGCCGTGTTAAACCTCATCCTATTGGACTCTGCCCAGCGGTCGTCGTTATCCTGAAACCCTCATTCCAAGGGTGCTTATTACTCATCTCCTGGAGGGGGTTGCAAATTGATACTCACTTGTATGCATTGATACTCATCGATGTGCATTGATACCCGTTGATATGCATTGATACTCATTGATACACATTTACAGTAAGTTATACTGCCTAATACACATTTATAGGCTGAACTCTTGCCGTATCTCATCGGAGCAGGAGTCTGTCCCGGGAAAAGGCCCTGGAGGCAGCGAACAGGTGCAGATACAGGTGCTTGTGGTGCCCCTCAGCACAACAAGGATGTTGAGGCTCTGGAGTGAGTCCAGAGAAGAGCAACGAAGCTGGTGAAGGGGCTGGAGAACAGACCCTATGAGAAGCGTCTGAGAGAGCTGGGGGTGTTTATCCTGGAGAAGAGGAGGCTGAGAGGAGACCTCATTACTCTCTACAACTACCTGAAAGGGAGTCCGACCTCTCTTCAGGGAGCGCTTCTGGGATGTTATCCTGTTATCCCTCAGCCATCACCATCCATTTGGGGCGAGAACTGGCTAGAAAACAGGGCAGGGGAAGAGGTTTTGGGAGCTTATCTCGCTCTGCCCTCACCCCAGGCAGGACCAGCTCTGCCTCTGCAGATCTTTACTTCTTCTAACAAAGAGAAACGCAACAAATTTCGTCAACGTGTTCATAATTATAACAGCATAAGCTCATGATTTCAAAGCAAGGTGAACGGCAGGTCCTTCCCGGAGCCCAAACGGAGCGGACGCTGCGCTCCCCAGCACTGATAGAAGCCAGCTGAGGGCACCGAGCGCGAACCTTTATCTCTGCTGACATGACATATTATTAAAAAGTATTTTGAGTAATCCTTTATTTCCTTCGCATTGCAACACATTTCAAGAACTTGGCCGGGGATCAACCGAGCCTTTTTAATTTCCTACAATGAAAAATAAAACAAAAAAATCAAGCCCAATCGAGGGGATATAATCAGGAACATTTTGAGGGTTTAGGTCAAATTGATATGTCGGAGAAGGGCTTTCGGGGGAATTGGAAAGATTTAATCTGTCAAAGGCTGACTCAGACCCTTCTTGGGCTTTGTAATCTAATTGTCGTTACCAAGTTCTGGGATGGTGTGTCACGTATTAACATCATCAGACAATAGAGCAAACGGTCATTTGGCACAGAGTTCAGAATAACTAACTTAATTTTGAAGCGTTGCACAATATGCCCGAAAGATTTGCTTAACTCGAAAATCATCTTTTAATTCTCTCCATTAATCTGTTGGAGAACTCAGGTAAATTCCAGACACGAGCTTTTCCAACCAGCTTAGGGGCAAACTTTAGAAGGTTTCATTGATTTGAGCTGCGCTTGGTTTTGCCAAAATTTAGTTTATATTTACCAAAACAAAACCCCAAAGCAAAAGAAACCTGACTTCTGGCTTAGGAGTAATATTTCCAAGTCACCTGTGCTCGGTTATGCATCCACTGGGCAGAGTCTAATGGGATGAGGTTTAACACGGCCAAATGCCGGGTCCTGCACTTGGGGCACAACAACCCTATGCAGAGCTACAGACTGGGAGAAGTCTGGCTGGAAAACTGCCAGGAGGAGAGGGACCTGGGGGTGTTGGTCGACAACTGACTGACCATGAGCCAGCAGTGTGCCCAGGTGGCCAAGAAGGCCAGTGGCATCCTGGCTTGGATCAGAAATGGTGTGAGCAGCAGGGCCAGGGAGGTGATTCTCCCTCTGGACTCAGCACTGGGGAGGCCGCTCCTTGAATCCTGTGTTGAGTTGTGGGCCCCTCAGCACAAGAAGGATGTTGAGGCTCTGGAGCGAGTCCAGAGAAGAGCAACAAAGCTGGTGAAGGGACTGGAGAACAGAACCTATGAGGAGCGTCTGAGAGAGCTGGGGATGTTTATCCTGGAGAAGAGGAGTCTGAGAGGAGACCTCATTACTCTCTCCAACTAACTGAAAGGATGTTGTGGAGAGGAGGGAGCTGGGCTCTTCTCCCAAGGGACAGGGGACAGGACGAGAGGGAATGGCCTCAAGCTCCACCAGGGGAGATTTAGGCTGGACATTAGGAAGAAGTTTTTCATGGAAAGGATCATTGGGCACTGGAACAGGTTGCCCAGGGAGGTGGTTGATTCCCCTTCCCTGGAGGTGTTTAAGGGACGGGTAGACGAGCTGCTGAGGGTCATGGTTTAGCGTTTGATAGGAATGGTTGGACTTGATGATCTGATGGGTCTCTTCCAACCTGGTTGTTCTATGGTTCTATGGTTTTCTTGGAAGAGAAAAGAAAGAACTTACAGATGGCACCGCCTGCTGCAAACATCTGCTGCCAGTAACACGGGAAAGGGATGGGAGGTTTGTTATGGGAATATGTGAAAGTTATAAAAGTCTCTGAGTACCCTGGCCACAGCTACAAACCTTCTGTGCACTGAAATCATAGGATCATAGAATCATAGAATCACAGAATCATAGAATCACCAGGTTGGAAGAGACCCACCGGCTCATCGAGTCCAACCATGATGGGGTTTGGGTTCTGTGGGAACTCAAATTTGCACGTATCCAACCTTGATTTTTAATAAATGCAACTGGTGCTTCCTCTGAGTTATTAACTAATTACTTAATAATGGATTAACAAACATTTCTTTTTCTAAAATGCGATTTTTTAAATAGATACTCCCAGTGACTGAGTAGATCTTGGCAGAAAAATCCCATAGTAGCTCATAACGACGCTTAGGAGATTGTTTTCCCTTACGTTCTCAAATGTCCTGTCCCTCAGCAAAGCTTTAATTTCAATCCCACTCTTATTTTCCCCATAATGAACTCTGAAAAACCTCTGCTCTCATAGGCGAGCCCAGTGCTACAGAGCGATCGCTTCATCCCCTCGTGGGCCAAAGCAGGAGGCGATGGGATGGCTCAGCCCACCCGTGCTCTCGGGAGCATCTCAACTTAAATTCAGGGCAAAAAAATGGAAAATCTGGTCAAGAAAAGGCCAGTCCAGAGCTGACACTGAAGCGTCTCGCTTGGTTGACCTCCTAAGGAGGTTCTTCGCTGCCACGTGCGTCGCATTACTTAAAGAGATATTAAAATAAATCCCTGTTATGTTATTTTATACGTAACCCACCCCCACCCCCTCCTGGCCCTGAAAGGCTGCGCAGGGAATAGGATTAAACTTGAAGGAAATGATTCAGTGAAGTAAAAACAATACACACGACATTTGGGGAGAGTTAAAGCAAATTAGAGGGCTCGGATCACTTCGTGATGAGGGAAGGGTCGGTGGCGTCCCCCACCCCAGCTGGGGAAGGTGAGGAAGGGTCAGTGATGGCTCAGGATGAGACCACCACGAGCATCTCTAATACTAAGAGATGCCACCACTAGGACTTCCACCTGGAAGCTCTGGTTGCAGTTTCATGCCTTCAGGGGACAGGACGAGAGGGAATGGCCTCGAACTCCACCAGGGGAGATTTAGGTTGGACATCAGGAGGAAGTTTTTCATGGAAAGGGTCATTGGGCATTGGAACAGGCTGCCCAGGGAGGGGGTTGATTCCCCTTCCCTGGAGGAGTTTAGGGTGCAGGCGGATGAGGTGCTGAGGGACATGGTTTAGTGATTGACAGGAATAGTTGGACTCATTGATCAGATGGGTCTCTTCCAACTTGGCGATTCTATGATTCTTGAGAGCATTCCTGGGATTGCCAGCATGGCTGGGGTGGCGTAATGGGGGCTTCTGTCAGAGATCTCACTGAATTTGCTGAAAAAAAACCCTAAGATTTCTTGTGTCTTTGCTGCAAAGAAAACTTTTAAAGTCGCTTCTGGCTTTTGGCTGGTGACGACGAGCAAGGTGTGAGAGTGAGAAGTATTCATAGAATCATAGAACAACCAGGTTGGAAGAGACCCATCGGATCATCAAGTCCAACCATTCCTATCAAACACTAAACCATGTCCCTCAGGACCTCATCCACCCGTCCCTTAAACACCTCCAGGGAAGGTGAATCAACCACCTCCCTGGGCAGCCTGTTCCAATGCCAAATGACCCTTTCCGTGAAAAACTTCCTCCTAATCTCTAGCCTAAATCTCCCCTGGTTGAGCTTGAGGCCATTCCCTCTCGTCCTGTCCCCTGTCCCTTGGGAGAAGAGCCCAGCTCCCTCCTCTCTACAACCTCCTTTCAGGTAGTTATAGAGAGTAATGAGGTCTCCTCTCAGCCTCCTCTTCTCCAGGATAAACACCTCCAGCTCTCTCAGACGCTCCTCATAGGACCTGTTCTCCAGCCCCTTCACCAGCTTCGTGGCTCTTCTCTGGACTCGCTCCAGAGCCTCAACATTCCATCCCTTATCCAACCTCCTCCACCTGAGAAGAACCTGGCAGCCTGGTCGTCCCACCAAGCAACTTTCCCACCACCTTTCCTTCATCATGATTTCTCCAGGGCCAAGAATTGAGCTCAAGCCCCAGCCTCTTCCCGCTCTAAATCAGGGGAAAAATTCCTGCCATGTTGAACTCTTCTCATAATACTTAAAGAAAATACTTGAAGAATGTGTAATAATAGAGGATTTGGAGAGAGCAAAATTAACCACATGGGCAAAGCAGAAAACCTTTAGAATTGCACCAAAACATGTCCTGCTTGGCTTTGCCATGGGGAAAGGGTCCAGGGGAAGAGAGGGTGACCCCGCGTGAGGCCCAGAGCTCCAGGACCCCCTGTCCCCAGGGCCACCCCTGCTCTTCTCACCATCTGAGTGTAGGGAGGGGAGAGTCAGAGTTCTCGGTTTCGCTGCCAGGGAAACCACACAGGAGAAGTGAAATTAAAAATAGTTCTGGGGAAGCTGAGATTGAGTTACTCTATGTTCCCGGGCAGGAGCGAAACTGGGCAGATCCCGCTCCATGTTTCCTGTGCTCCCACCTCGGCACTGGGGCCAGGCAGGGTCCAGCTGGGGAGCGTCTCAGGGTCCTGGGGACTCCAGGCAGGGCTGGTTGTCCTTTCACCGGCAGCAATCTGGGGGCAAAAAGTCTTTTTAAAGAGGAAGGTGATGTTATTTTTTACAAAATGCAGCCTCTATTCTGGTTTCTTTCACTCTCAATAGGAACTGGGTATGAAAAAAATGTCCCAGTGCTGTCCTTTGAGTATTTATTCCCTAACAGGGTTCAGATTGATAGAATCATAGAATCACCAGGTTGGAAGAGACCCACCAGATCATCGAGTCCAACCATTCCCACCAACCTCTAAACCATGTCCCTCAGGACCTCATCCACTCGCACCTTAAACCCCTCCAGGGAAGGGGAATCAACCACCTCCCTGAGCAACCTGTTCCAGTGCCCAAAGAAAGAGTTTTTGTGTGAAAAACTTCCTCCTAATGTCTTGAGGTGAGAGATGTCAAGGAGAGGACAGGGAGGAGCTTATCAGGGTCTGGTCAGGTCCATGTGCTTCATCCAGGCTGCTGTTCCTCCTCCCCAAGCCAATGTCTCTGCTTTTTGAGATGATTTTGGGTCAAATTGGATTGGGAAGCGTTTGGGTCACACGTACTGGTGTGGACCTTACCCCTTTGACTAGCTTTTCTCGTTGATTTGAAGACCCTATGGAGTGTTGGGATTTCTTCAATCCAGTGTGTGTAAAAGGTTATAGAATCATTGAATCACCAGGTTGGAAGAGACCCACCGGATCATCGAGTCCGACCATTCCCATAAATCTCTAACCCATGTCCCTCAGCACCTCATCCACCTGCACCTTAAACCCCTCCAGGGAAGGTGACTCAACCCCCTCCCTGGGCAGATCATTCCAGTGCCTAACGACCCTCTCTGTGAAGAATTTTTGATGGTCATGACCATGTTGTCTGCTCTGAAGTAAAAAAGAGTCAAAGTCTCTTGTGATGGCAAAGGTTTGGGCCAAGGATGAGAGGTTTCACAGTACCAACTAACATCCCAAGCAGGGTAGGGCTTGCAAAGCTCACCGGAACAAGGGGTCATTGTTGCTCCTTTAGCCCAGTGGCATCTCCGACCCCCCTGCCCACGCACTGGCTGCCAAACCCCCTGGGAGGCAGTGTCTGCAAAGCTTCAGGGCTCCTCTGGAAGGAATTATGGTTGGACTCGATGATCCGGTGGGTCTCTTCCAACCTGGCGGTTCTATGATTCTGTGATTCTATGAATTGATGCCCAGGAGGAGGTTTCCAGTAATACCTGGATGGGGACACTGGAGATTCTCCAGGTCTCAGATGGTGCCTTTCACGGCGTATCAAGAGCCTGCTCTGGAGGATGGCTCAGAAAATAAGTCCTGTCAGGGACATACGGGTTTATTCACACAGAAACTGCAGGTTATTGGGGTTCACTCCTCAATCTCACCAAATCCTGATGCCTGCAAGAAGCTTTGCTTGATAGTGCTTAGAGAACGTGGGTCCAAATAGATGTGATTGTTCATCCCCTTTCCCGTTATAGAATCATAGAATCATAGAACAACCAGGTTGGAAGAGACCCATCGGATCATCGAGTCCAACCATTCCTATCAAACACTAGTTAGTTTCGGTGCAGAGTGCTTCTTCGGCTGTTTGCATCTGACTGATTTATTTCCGCTGCTGCCGTCTCTGCCCGATCTGCACTTTGCTGGAGGAGTCGCTCTCAAGACCAATCTGAGATTTTCCATCCCTTGAAATGTAAACACAAACTGGTCTTAAAGCAAACCCATACCTGGAGTGATCACCTGGCCGCAGAGAAAAAAAAAAATCAGTTTTGTTTTGCCAATTCTATCTTTGGTTATTGTGGCTAATTATTGCTGCAAATACAGTTCTAGAGAGATGAGATGAGATGACATGAAATGAGATGAGATGAGATGAAATGAGATGAGATAAAAGCCTGGAAAGGGTGATGCACTGAGGAGGACAATCAATCAAACAGTTTTGCAAGGAAGCTTCCAATCGTCTTCGAAGCACCGATATGGTTTTGAGCTGTTAGGTTGCGCTTGGGCTAAGGAAGCGACTTTTGAAGCGGAACAGAAAAGACACAATCTTCATCTTTCCTAAGCTCTGCCAACGCAAATATCTGTCAGCAGACGCGTAAAATAATCGCTTTAAAACCAAGAAAAAGAATCTCATGAAATTTTCAGGGGAGGGTGATGTCAGCCCTCAGCCAAGTTATCTCCTCTCCGCATTGGAAATTAAAACCGTATGAGCTTTCATGGGTGAAACTGCTTTTTTCAAGCATCCCCTTAGGGATAATGGATATTATTTTCTGGCTTTAATTTTCAAGTCATAAATAAACGTGATTGACTTGCCACCCAGCAGCACCGAGTTGTGCGCAAGGTCTGAACACTATCCACGCCTGTTAAGGTGCTGACGGTTGTTATAGAAAGTCTGTCGAAGATGTCTATCGATCGTTAGTGTTGTAGAGAAAAATCAGTTTTAATTGAACTGGTCAACAAGTTTCGGCTTCACGAGGAATTTCAGCTCAGAGAAAAGGAAAACCTTTCTCCACGGTATTATCTCCCTTTCCGATGTTTCCTTCTGGCTGCACCGGGTGACAGGCTGGGGCTGTAAATCACGTGGCCCAAACCCCCAATGCCTCTTTTTCAATAAGGGAAGAAGAAAACCAGGCAGTGATTTAATATATGAAACAGTTCGACCTATGGCTTTCTCTCGTTTGCAAACGTGGACGGTTCTGCCCAGATCCCAAAACCACTCCAAACCATCAAAATTAGCAACTAACCATCTGGCCTGGTGGCTCAGCACCTCCCGTGGCCATAAATTCAAATCCCAGCAAACATTAGCAGGGGATTTGCTCTGAAAAACGTGCTCTGTCCTCAAGTAATGCAAAAAGCAGGTAAGGTGGGGAATCGTAGAATCATAGAACAACCAGGTTGGAAGGGACCCATCGGATCATCTAGTCCAACCATAGAAGGCTTTGGGGAAGAGCCATGGATTGGGATGGAGCAGGCACCGGCTGAACTTTCAGCAGGGAATTGGGTTCTTGCTTTCCAAGGAGTGTCTTCTCCCCAACTCCAGATGCCCAATGCCGTGGTTGGGCTCCGGAGCCCTTCCCCAGGGTCTGCCACCCCCACCCAGCACCGTTCCCGAGGTGTTTCTCTGTCCCTACTCCGAGACTCTGAGCACAGTCTTAGGGTCTATCAGGGGATGGGATTGTGAGATGCTGCCAGATGGAGAAAGCTGGTAAATAAGACCCTTCCCGCTCCTCAGTGCTAAATCAGCCAAGTGCCGAATCCCAGTTGCCTCAGAGAGATCGTTTCCTCGCCCAACAGAGCAGCCGCCACTTCGAAGCTGCTTGCAGATGTTCAACCATCGCAGCCGCAGCTCTTCCTGGCCCAGGTCACCGGGGATCAGGCAGCTGCGATTTGGAGGTAAGAGCACTGAAAGATGCGTTAGCCTCTAATTGTTCTAATGAGGGATGTAGCCGTGAGATAAGGAGCAAATCTACAACTCCCTGAGAGGAGGTTGTGGAGAGGAGGGAGCTGGACTCTTCTCCCAAGGGACAGGGGACAGGATAAGAGGGAATTGCCTCAAGCTCCACCAGGGGAGATTTAGGCTAGAGATTAGGAGGAAGTTTTTCATGGAAAGGGTCATTGGGCATTGGAATAGGCTGCCAGGGAGGTGGTTGAGTCACCTTCCCTGGAGGTGTTTAGGGGATGGGTAGACGAGGTGCTGAGGGACATGGTTTAGTGTTTGATAGGAATGGTTGGACTCAATGATCCGATGGGTCTCTTCCAACCTGGTGATTCTATGATTCTATGAATCAGAACCCTGTTAGGGAATAAATACTCAAAGGACAGCACCAGGATATTTTTTTTCCCCCTGGAATTATATTGAAAATAAGCAAGAAGGTAAATAGAAAATTAATACAAAAATGATCTCATCCCCACAGCTGGCAAATATCGAGGAGGGTGAGGAAAGGGGGTCTGAGGGCTGGGAGTTGGGCACGGGGCTCGGCTGGGGGGCCACGGGGTTTGCTCCCTGTCCCTGTGCTCTCACCAACCAGCCGCACACTTCTTTGGGTTATTGTATGTGTGAACAAGCCCTGGTTTGAAAACTCCCCCTGCTTTGTTTACTTTCACAAAAATCAAGAACACGTTGAGAATAATTTGCAGCTCAAAAAAAGAAAAACCTTATTTATCCAGGACTCCACTCAGCAAATAACGTTCGATACCTTCTCCTACTGCGAAACCAGCTAACCCCACGCTGAGCTTTCCCATCTGCCGTAGCCGATGTTGCCGCTCGGCGCTCTTGGACAGTATTTCCATCACGCAGTTATGGAAAGTTTTAAGTTTAAAGGAAGAAAGTTAAATTAAAAACCTGTAGCGCTTTCTGGCTCAGCCTCCGCGCCTGTGATTGCATCTCAGACCACAGTAATCAAGTGAGGCTGGAGGAAAAGGAGATTTTTGGTTTTTTGCTTCCCAGCAGATCGTTGCCCTACTCAGTAGCTTCTCCTCTGCATCTGTCGGCCAGGTCTTCCCCTCCTGCTGGAGGAGTAAAAGCGAGGAGGGGACAGCACGAGCCGAACTACGAGTCAGTACGAGTCAGATTAGGTACTGGAGAAAATTCTTTTACTGACAAAGTGGGGAAGCCCTGGCAGTGGCTGCCCAGGGCAGTGGGGGAGTCTCCATACCTGGAGGGGTTAAAAAATTGTGTGGACTTGGCACTTTGGGACATGGTTTAGTAGGCACAGAGGTATTGAGCTGGTGGTCGGACTTGATAATCTCACAGGTCTTCTCCCACCTTAATGATTCTGTGATTCTATCCTAAGATCCTACTTTGATAGGAATGGTTGGACTCGATGATCCGATGGGTCTCTTCCAACCTGGTTGTTCTATGATTCTATGAGTCTAACTTATTATCAAAAGGCAAAAGAACCTGGTAGAAAAATCCAAGGGGAAGTATAATGACTGCAATCTGTGCAATTAAGAGTTATATATGGTTTTTTTAATTTGTAATTTATTTTAGATGCATTTATTTTTATATGTAATTATTTGTATGTGTATTAATTTTTCAGTATGTCTTCATTCATGACCTCATTACTCTCTCCAACTACCTGAAAGGAGGTTGTGGAGAGGAGGGAGCTGGGCTCTTCTCCCAAGGGACAGGGGACAGGACAAGAGGGAATGGCCTCAAGCTCCACCAGGGGAGGTTCAGGCTGGAGATTAGGAGGAAGTTTTTCATGGAAAGGGTCATTGGGCATTGGAATAGGCTGCCCAGGGAGGGGGTTGATTCACCTTCCCTGGAGGTGTTTAAGGCACAGGTAGATGAGGTGCTGAGGGACATGGTTTAGTGTTTGATAGGAATGGTTGGACTCGATGATCCGGTGGGTCTCTTCCAACCTGGTGATTCTATGATTCTATTTGAAATAAATGTGATTGAGTAGAGACTGTGAGCCTGTTGCCTCCGAACAGGCACAGCCCTTGTAAAAGCAAACAATGAGATATATTTAGCAACTGCCTCCACATTTAGGTTTTGTTTGATGCTTCTCTCTGCTCCGTTCACCGTTCGTGCAGAGCTCGCCCTGTGCAACCCGAGGCCGTAAAAAATTTCTCTCCTACGTGTCTGCTGGGACAAGCGGCCGATGCCGTTGGAGCGTCCGTGATATTAGCAGCAAAGCCCAGAGCAAGCAGCCGGTGTTCTCATGCTTTGCTGGCTTGTTGAGACCTTGGAATTGTTATTAGGACCAGTGAGTTAATAAGAAAAGAATGCGCTAGATGGAAAACATGAAGATAAGGGGCACATCTGTGGAAAGCAGCGGGTTGCACTTCATTCTTGTACTGCGGGATTCTCACAGGTGGAAATTCACTGGGAGGGCTGCTTACTGGATGTAGAAACACTTTATAAGGTTTTCAGCTTCTCAATAAAGTTGATCTTGCTTGTTGCCTCATCGACAGGGTCTGTGCTTTAATTGCTCTGTGCACCCATAGGTCTGTCAGAGAATCATAGAATCACCAGGTTGGAAAGAACCCTCTGGATCATCGAGTCCAACTATTCCCATCAATCACTAAACCACGTCCCTCAGCACCTTATCCACTCATCTTTTAAACCCCTCCAGGGAAGGTGACTCAACGTCCTCCCCTCTGCCACTGCCCAAAAGGTGTCCAGCTCCAGAAAGACACGTAGGGAAAAACTAACGATGCTTTTCAGTGATTAAGTATCATTAAGGGAGAAGTTTCCCTTAGCTCTTGGAGTCGAAGGGAAGAGGTGGTTCCCGTCACCCCACCCGGTCTCATCCTGTCTTGAATGTTCCTCCAAAAAATTAAGAGAAAAAGTTAAAATCAACCATTTGGCCAAAATAGCCTTGTTGTTGGGAAAAAAAAGATTTTTCTCCCATGTCCAATGAGCAGTTTCACCAACGGCAGGTGGGTGGGAGGGACACTGGTGTCCTTCAGCATCAGCCCTTATGTGCAGTTCCGTCTTTCGTTGGTGGTTGAGAGGAAGGGAAAAAAGTCTTCACAGAAAGGGTCATTGGGCATTGGAATAGGCTGCCCAGGGAGGTGGTTGATTCACCTTACCTGGAGGTGTTTAAGGTGCGGGTGGATGAGGTGCTGAGGGACATGGATTAATGTTTGATAGGAATGGTTGGACTCAGTGATCCGATGGGTCTCTTCCAACCTGGTGATTCTCTGATTCTCTATATGGTGTGGGATATCTGAGGGTGAGCCTGGCCAGAGGTAGACAGCAAAACAGAGCAGGAAAAGACACGAATCCAAGGCTCCTCACCCATCGTGATGCATTGGATCCTGTTGCATTACACATAACACATGAACAATCACATTCTAACGAGGTTCTGATGACAACTTCTGCCTTTGTGAGTCATGCCAGGTGGGAAGGTTCCCCTCTGAAGTCCAAGGATCACTCCAGGAAGCAAAGCTAAATTATCCATCAAGTCCCGGTGCCTCGGAAATCACGGGGAGCCCTGGCCCCGATCCCTGGGCAGTCAGGATTTTGCTTTACGTGAACGAACGTTTCCAAAATCTGTCTCATCTGCAGCACACGCAGCCCAAACGATCCCTCAGTAATTTGTTTGAGGATGGGATAATTCTTACCCCACTTGAAAAACAAGCCCTGCAGCAACAGAACAGGAGGAGGAAAGCCTTCGCAATTAACCCTGGCTCAAAAAGCCCGTTGCAAACGAAGTATTTTAAATTCCACTTAATTATTTTATTTTTTTTTATACAGCCGTATCGGTTTACGTTTATAATGTCGGTATCATCCAGCACTTTAAATCAAATTATAGCTGTATCAGGACTGCTTCACAATGTTTCTTTTTAATTAGGTTTACCAGCCCCACAAGCTTTTTTATTTTTTTTCCCCCAAAAGCTAAATTAAACAAAGGTAATGAAATTACACGACAGAGGTTAGGTAAGACAGCAAAGGGCCCAAAGAGAATACAGGGACTGATAAATCCTTTTGGATATACAGATATTTTGCACTTCTCCTAAAGCCTGTAGCCTTCCTGAGTACCTGGTGAAGGTGACATCCCATCCACCTGCAGCCCAGTGCACTCAGAATCATAGAATCATAGAATCATAGAATCACCAGGTAGGAAGAGACCCACTGGATCATCGAGTCCAACCATTCCTATCAAACACTAAACCATGTCCCTCAGGACCTCGTCCACCCGTCCCTTAAACACCTCCAAGGAAGGGGAATCAACCACCTCCCTGGGCAGCCTATTCCAATGCCCAATGACCCTCTGTGTGAAAAACTTCCTCCTAATCTCCAGCCTAAATCTCCCCTGGTGGAGCTTGAGGCCATTCCCTCTTGTCCTGTCCCCTGTCCCTTGGGAGAAGAGCCCAGCTCCCTCCTCTCCACAACCTCCTTTCAGGTAGTTGTAGCTATAAAAAATGGGTTTGGTGGAAACTGAGACTTATTGCCATGGGGAAAGCCCCATGCTTGTGCAGCACCTTTCCGAGGAAGCAGGAGGCACAGCTGATAGCATCAGGCTGAATTTGCACCCTGACTAACCAGCGGTCACAGTAAGATTACCGGGGGATTTTTTATGGGGGGGGGTTGAATAATCTCATTGAGGGAAAGCGAAGCAGCAAATCCTCCTGTCTCCAGCCCTGCGGGAAGCCCAGCCACGGGGGCAGATGAGTGGAATGCTGTGCACGACCACCAAAAGAGAAGTCTGGCTGGAAAACTACCAGGAGGAGAGGGACCTGGGCGTGTTGGTCGATAGCCAACTGACCATGAGCCAGCAGTGTGCCCAGGTGGCCAAGAAGGCCAATGGCATCCTGGCTTGGATCAGAAACGGTGTGAGCAGCAGGGCCAGGGAGGTGATTCTCCCTCTGGACTCAGCACTGGTGAGGCTGCTCCTTGAATCCTGTGTTCAGTTGTGGGCCCCTCAGCACAAGAAGGATGTTGAGGCTCTGGAGAGAGTCCAGAGAAGAGCCACGAAGCTGGTGAAGGGGCTGGAGAACAGGCCCTGTGAGGAGCGGCTGAGAGAGCTGGGGGTGTTTATCCTGGAGAAGAGGAGGCTGAGAGGAGACCTCATTACTCTCTACAACTCTCTGAAAGGAGGTTGTGGAGAGGAGGGAGCTGGGCTCTTCTCCCAAGGGACAGGACAAGAGGGAATGGCCTCAAGGTCCACCAGGGGAGGTTTAGGTTAGAGATTAGGAGGAAGTTTTTCACAGAAAGGGTCATTGGTCATTGGAATAGGCTGCCCAGGGAGGTGGTTGATTCACCTTCCCTGGAGGTGTTTAAGGGACGGGGAGATGAGGTCCTGAGGAACATGGGTTGGTGTTTGATAGGAATGGTTGGACTCAATGATCTGATGCGTATCTTCCAACCTGGTTGTTCCATGATTCTATGAAAAGAGCCTCATGGAGCTGTGAGATCCACCTCATTCCTAAGACAAACTTACCACCCCCTCCAGGAAGACAGGCAGCTGTCACCGCACTCAGCAAAAGAGGTTTTTGGTCCTCTCCCTAATTCCTCCAGCTCCGAGGGCTCTGCATCTGGGGGCTGCGAGAATGAAGTCAGCCCCGGAGCCGCTACGGGCTGGAAGTGATTTCACCGAGCTGCAATGCAGATGGATTAATTCCAGTGCCGTAAAGTCAACATGGTCGAACACTGGCTACATCACAGCCTTCATTACTGTGGTCTGGATCGGGTTTTGATGAAGTAATTTCCCTTGGGTTTAGCACTTAGGAAACATACAGGGCATCCTTCTTGGATTTGCCTGGAGAGCAGTGACCCCCCCCCTTCCCCTCCACCCCAAATTGGCCTTTATCAGTTGCACATGGACCCCTGCGACTCGCAGGGTTGCAAACGAGGCCCATATGGCCCGTGGCACACGATGCCCCAACAGTCAGACGCACGAAATGAGAGGCAGTTTGGGCGTGTTCGGGGGATGATATTAATAACAAATGATATCACACTCCGGGGCTGGATCTTCAAATGCAGGGAGACACGGCATGGGTGCGGATTAGTAATTCCTCCATCCCCAAATCAACTCCCAAAGAGCTCAGGGTTAGGTTTTTTGGACATCAGGAAGCTCACGCTCACCATCCTGCTCAACTTAGGGTCTCGGACACTTGAAGAATCATAGAATCATAGAACCATAGAACAATAAGGTTGGAAGAGACCCATCGGATCATCAAGTCCAACCATCCTATCAAACACTAAACCATGTCCCTCAGGATCTTGTCCACCCACACCTTAAACATCTCCAGGGAAGGGGAATCAACCACCTCCCTGGGCAGCCTATTCCAATGCCCAATGACCCTTTCTGTGAAAAGTTTTTCCTAATGTCTAGCCTGACCCTCCCCTGGTGGAACTTGAGGCCATTCCCTCTTGTTCTGTCCCCTGTACCTTGGGAGAAGAGCCCAGCAACCTCCTCTCTACAACCTCCTTTCAGGTAGTTGTAGAGAGCAATGAGGTCTCCTCTCAGCCTCCTCTTCTCCAGGATAAACACCCCCAGCTCTCTCAGCCGCTCCTCGTAAGGCCTGCTGCCCAACCCATGCTGCCTGAGCAGAGAATCATAGAATGGCCAGGTTGGAAAAGACCCATCGGATCATCAAGTCTATTCCTATGAGGATGCTCTGGGATATCCTTCCAGCTCACCCCTCACACCATCAGAGGTAGCAATGGGTACCCGGACCATTCGCATCCGTGTGGGACCTGCGACAGCCACAAGATAGATGCTCCAGAGCCTGGGGATGGTGAGATGCAAGTGTGGGGCTGGGCATGGTGCCACCAGGGTTTGGGAGGCCCCAGCTCAGGGCTTGGGGGTGTTAACACCAGAGTTTGAGGGATGATAGCTCAGGGTATGGGGGCATTAACATTGGGGTTTGGAGGTGCTGACACCAGGATTTGAGTGGAACAGGCTGCCCAGGGAGGGGGTTGATTCACCTTCCCTGGAGGGGTTTAAAGTGCTGGTGGAAGAGGTGCTGAGGGACATGGTTTAGTATTTGATAGGAATGGTTGGACTTGATGATCTGATGGGTCTCTTCCAACCTGGTGATTCTATGATTCTATTAAAAGTTCATGGGATGTTAGCTCAGAGTTTAGGGGTGTTAGCACTGGGGTTTGAGGATGCTGAGGTTGGGGTCTAGGGATGCTGACACCAGGCTGGTGGTTGGTGCCAGCCCTACTCACATTTTGGGACAGTGGAAGCTCTTTTAGACCTGGTAACACTCCCCGGCTGAGCTCTGAGTCTCCCTTCTGCCATCTTGAGGCCAGACTGTGCTTTTCTTCAGCATCCAAACCCTGCAAGAAGACAAATTCCCTGCAGAATCACAGAAGCTTTGCTGGCTTGACCCTGGCCCATAGCCCTGTTTGCTGGGGTTGCTGGTGGACATCCATATAAACCACTCTGGCTTGTCTTTTTCTGCTTGATGCTCTTTTCTCTATTTTTGATAGGAATGGTTGGACTTTGATAGGAATGGTTGGACTTTGATAGGAATGGTTGGACTCAATGATCCGGTGGGTCTCTTCCAACCTGGTGATTCTATGATTCTGTGATTCTATGATTCTATAATTCTATGATTCTATGATTCTCCTGCCTCCCAAGGACGACACGTGCAGCCCGTCCCGCACGACCCAGAGGAAACAGTGTTCGTTTTAATGATTTGGGGAAAAAAAAAAATAAAAATAAGATTTCTTTCTCCCCGTTTTCTCGCGCGGGTGCTCTCTGGAGTGATAACATGGAATTTCCTCTGAAACTCGAGCAGGGAGAAGGAAATTAATTTTCTCTCCTTTTTTTTTTTTTTTATTTTCCTTCCCCATCTATAAATTATTTCATATGCCTGAGACCAAGTGCTGAAGAGTTTAAATTTAGACAAAATGACTCTCAGCAGTGCCCGGGACAGGGTTAGGCTGGAACTAACGCTATTCACTCTGTTCTGCGCAGAAGGAGAAGCTCTCACTGTGCTGAGCAGCAAGGATCAATCTGGGGCTGGAATCGCTGCTTTGCAGCTTCTGTGCTGAAAAGTTTTACTGGAAAGCACAGAATATTAATTACCGCTCTTAAAGAATGAAGGTGAAAAATTTCCCTCTGCGAGACTCTCTGAGCTTATTTAAGCCTGGTTAAAATTTAATTCATATTTTATAAGAGGATCAATAATAAAATATCTCTCTTAAGTCATAGAATCATTATAGAATCATAGAATCACCAGGTTGGAAGAGACCCACCAGATCATCGAGTCCAATCGTTCCCATCAAAATTCCTATCGTTTATTTTAATAGAAAATCACAGGGGAAAAGAAAACATTCTCGGTTTAATTTCCAAAGTGAGTGATTTGGTGACGAGAAAAGGGAAGGAGGTGCAGGGAGAGTGAGTTAAACTGAGCAGGAGCAGGATTGATGATCTCGGGTTGCTCTCTCCTCTCAGGGAGGGATTCCTGCCGTTCGGCTTCGGCTCATTCTGCTGCTCCAACACCTTATTTTCATGTGTTTGGTACCATTTCCAGTGCTGGGTTTATTATCAGACCGTGGGAGGGGACCTGGGCCTGGGTGGTTGACACGAGAATCATAGAAATCATAGAATCATAGAACAACCAGGTTGGAAGAGACCCATAGGATCATCGAATAAATAATATAATATAATATATAGAATCATAGAATCACCAGGTTGGAAGAGACCCATCGGATCATTGAATCCAACCATTCCTATCAAAAACAAGGGCCTGATCCGGACTCAGCCCAAGCCTAGGGAGCTTGGGGGCTCATTTCTCCCCCTCCTCATTCCCTCAGTCAGAATCTAGCAAAATGTTTGATTTTGATTTGTCCAGTATTTTTTTTAAAAAAGTCAACAACTTTTTTTTTTAAACATCAACAACTTATTTTTTTTATGTTAAACTTCAATATTTTGATAAAATTACCTCTTCATCAAACTGTACTAACAATAAGTACTTGGAGCACCAAGGGTTAAAAATGGTCACTATTTCATAGAATCATAGAATCATAGAACAACCAGGTTGGAAGAGACCCACCGGATCATTGAGTCCAACCATTCCTATCAAAATTTCCCAGAATTTCCTAAAAATACATTAACATTCTCAGAGGTTTGGTTTTTGTTTTGTTTGTTTGGGGTTTTTTGCCAATTCTTCACTATTTAATTAAAATTATTCCTCTTTTCTCCCTCTTCTTTGTCTTTATTTCATGTGGTTTTCTTCCTCACTCGAGGTCTAGAATTAGACGGTGATTCTGTCTCATTCAGAACTGTAAATTAGAATTAATTCCATTAAACTTAATCACTCGGAAATCACCACCGAAGCAGAGCAGAAGCTGTATTTTCTCTGCCTCTTCCCCAAAAGCCGTTACTGATTATCTCAATAAGGCTGGAGGAGGTGAAGCAGCATCAGTTTGGGGTCGGATTTGTCTTGAATCAGGGTCAGATTTGTCTCGAATCAGCCTCCCTCCCTTATTTTACCTTCAGAGGCTGCGTCGGAGGCTGCCGCTGAGCAGCAAACCCCAATCCCTCTCTCCTTGCTTGTTGAATTTAAAGCATTTCTAGGGTTTTCCTCCATCTGCAGCCCTTCTCCTACCCTGGGAGGCTTCGTTTCACCACTGCAAAAACACTCCGACGTCGCAGAGGAAGGCAAGACGAGGACCGCGGGTTCGTAAACATATAATTTCCTCCTATTTTTTTTTATTTTCCTTGTCGATCTGAGCCCCCGCGCTGAGGGGCAGAGCTGTGCCGAGCCTGGACAAGGGCAGGAGATGGGAATCTCCCTCTGTCCTCTCCGAAGCACTCAACCACCAGCTGAGCCGATGAAATACAATATGGCTATGAATTGCCAAAATTTGCCTTCGAAAGCCGATTCTTCCTCCCTAAAACGGCCACTCTGGAGGAAACAGAAGTAATCGACTTTTTTTCCTCCTATGTTCTTAAAATACTAAACTAATAGAAAACGCTGCAGAGACAGTCAGGGCACAGGCAATATAATATCTTAAGCACATTGAAAATTGTCAGGATGTGCGAGACGCAGAGCCTGCTAAGTTGTCTTGGCTTTCTGCCCCCCCCCCCCCCCCCCCCACCCCTCTCCGTAAAAAGGTTTTTCCTTTCATGGCCTTTCGCGATACCACAAATTTTTTTTTAATCTACTGAATCGAGGAGTAACTCTAGACAGAGCGAAATTTTCCCATCCCGGAGCCCCGTGCTTGCCCTTTCATAGAATCATAGAATCATAGAACAACCAGGTTGGAAGAGACCCATCGGATCTTCTAGTCCAACCATTCCTATCAAACACTAAACCAAGTCCCTCAAGACCTCATCCACCCGTCCCTTAAACACCTCCAGGGAAGGTGACTCAACCACCTTTAGCAGTTTCCCTCTTCTTTTTGCCCTGTGATGAAGTATTTCGAACCGATTTTGAACCGATTTCTTCTGCCAGGAGCTGGAAAATATTTCTTCTCAAAGTGAAGAGGACCCTGGTATTCGAGTTATGGACCCAAACCCCACAGCCTGGTCCCTGCCCCAGTAAACAATGGCAAAAATCCTGCTGGGAGAGCAAGGATCACAACGGGATCTGATGATAAAGAGAGTATCGAGTTTTCACTAATTTTGGGGCGGAAGCAATTAGAATCATAGAATCATAGAACAACCAGTTTGGAAGAGACCCATCGGATTATCGATTCCAACCATTCTATCAAACGCTAAACCATGTCTCTCAGCACCTTGTCCACCCGTCCCTTAAACCCCTGCAGGGAAGGTGACTCAGCCACCTCCCTGGGCAGCCTATTCCAATGGCCAATGACCCTTTCTGCAGAAATTTTTTCCTAATTTCTAGCCTGACCCTCCCCTGGCAGAGCTTGAGGCCATTCCCTCTTGTCCTGTCCCCTGTCCCTTGGGAGAAGAGCCCAGCTCCCTCCTCCCAGGGGGGCCCGGGTGGGCTTTTCGAACCCTGGTCAGGGCTGCATTACTGCTCGCCGAGCATCCTTGAGGACCTTCTCGGGACCCTAACTGCCTTCAGTCAGGATTTTGCTCTCAGAAATTCTGGCTGTAACGATTCCCAGGAAGGAACATCTCTCTCACGCGTATTATTTCCTAAGACTCTTTGCCGAGACCCTTTTTCCCCTTCGGCACACAACCCAGCGAGCACTCCCAGGCGACTTTGCATCCTGAGAACTCACCAACAAATTGCTTCCACACTACAGCCCCAGCTTCAAAAATTGTGCAGTACAAGGGTTAACCAACTTAAACATTTAAAGAGTCATGAAATGGACCGTTTCCGCTTTCCATCTGGCTTTTATCAATTTTTAAGTCGGTTTCAGAAGTACAGCTACACAATCAAAACACACAATCTCCCTAGTCAGATAATTCAATTTCAGAAATGAATTACTTATGTGCCTATAAGTAAATACATTCCTGGGCAGGGAGATATTGACTGCCGTCAATCGAATAATGAAGTCCAGGGGAAGTGACCGTGGCTTGAGTGCCGGCACCGCGGAGACATCCTTCCAGGGTGCAGTGGGATGGAAAGGGTCATTGGGCATTGGAACAGGCTGCCCAGGGAGGTGGTTGATTCACCTTCCCTGGAGGTGTTTAAGGGACGGGTGGATGAGGTCCTGAGGGACATGGTTTAGTGTTTGATAGGAATGGTTGGACTCGATGATGCGATGGGTCCCTTCCAACCTGGTTATTCTATGATTCTATGAACTGAAGGTGCCGCCAAGCCTCTGTCTAGCCGGGATCGAAGAAGGGTTCCAAGCTGCCCCAATGGCCAAGGATGGATCTCGGCTGAGTCAGCACAAAACTTCCAACATGCAATTCATAGAATCATAGAATCACCAGGTTTGAAGAGACCCATCGGGTCATCGAGTCCAACTATTCCTATCAAACACTAAACCAAGTTTATGATGTTATATGATTGAAGGTTTGTCTCCGTTCGTCCATGCTCCACCACAAACACTTGCTTGGGAAGGCAGCCCAGCCCAGCCCAGAGGGATGCAAGATGAAGAGGTGAAGGATGGGACTGGATAACAGGAACTGCCTGGGGTAGGCAGCCGTCTTGTCTTTTCAGCATCTGCTTAATAGGAGCCAGGTCATGGCTTTGAGTCGCTGGAGGGAGGGTTGACGTGAGCGTGAGCTGGTGCTGCCAAGACCGCATAGACCATTCCTCAGGCCCGAGGACATGCGCCTCCTCGGACTAATCCTTCCATGTTTTCAGTTATTTCCTTTTTCTGTAGCAGAGGTTTGACAGAATCTGAGGAGCCCTGGTTGACGAGGAACTTTTATGTGGTGTTTCATCCACATCAGAGGCAGCACACAGGCTTTATGAAACGCTTCACGAGTCCCTGCAGCTAAAAGCAGGGTTGAGCCGTGAAGTTTCATACCATAAACTGCAAAACCTGCTTCACAGAATCATAGAATCACCAGGTTGGAAGAGACCCATCGGATCATCGAGTCCAACCATTCCTATCAATCACTAACCCATGTCCCTCAGGACATCGTCCACCCGTCCCTTAAACTCCTCCAGGGAAGGGGAATCAACCACCTCCCTGGGCAGCCTGTTCCAATGACCAATGACCCTTTCCGTGAAAAATTTCCTCCTAATCTCTAGCCTAAATCTCCCCTGGTGGAGCTTGAGGCCATTCCCTCTTGTCCTGTGCCCTGTCCCTTGGGAGAAGAGTCCAGCTCCCTCCTCTCCACAACCTCCTTTCAGGGAGTTGTAGAGAGCAATGAGGTCTCCTCTCAGACGCCTCTTCTCTAGTCTAAACACCCCCAGCTCTCTCAGACGCTCCTCTTGTTCTCCAGCCCCTTCCCCAGTTTCGTGGATCTTCTCTGGACTCTCTCCAGAGCCTCAACATCCCTCTTGTGCTGAGGGGCCCACAACTGAACACAGGATTCAAGGAGCGGCCTCCCCAGTGCTGAGTCCAGAGGGAGAAGAACCTCCCTGGACCTCCCTGGACCCTTCCTGATAAACATGGAGCTTTGCTGAGCAGCAGGACGCAAGTACATGTCCTGTGAAGAAATGACACACAATGACCCGGCCTCCACATTCACATCCCACACAAAAAAAGCCCAAAGTGGTTGGACTCGATGATCCAATGGGTCTCTTCCAACCTGGTTGTTCTATGATTCTATGAAACCAGCCCAAAATGAACCCCATGACCGGCCCAGCCGCAGTCCGGAGGACGAGGAGTGCTGGATTTCACATGGGTGTTCACTTCCAGCTGTGATTCCAGCTGTGGAAACCAGCTCCTCTCGTTTCCTACGTGCTTCTCTCCATCATTTTGTTCAGCTCTTCAACAGTGCCGGATGGAGGATGAGCAACACGGTCCTGCAGCAAAATCCACACAGAGAGAACCCACAGCAGAAACGGCTTTCACAGAGTGGGGGATAATTTAGTGGTTTCACTGCCTGGGCTTGGGAGAGACCTCTCGGTCGGCTGAGAAAAACAGTTATTGCTGTGTCCTCAGGTCCTCTCCGTGGGTTTGCAGCTCCAGAGCAGGTCCGGCCCTAATCCAAGGGTAAACTGACCTTGAAGCTGCTCCAGCCGGACGCGTCCTCTCCCTTCCCACAAATCCAGCACATTTCTGCATAATAACTCAATAAATCTGCTTTGCCGAGAGGGCTTGGGAGCAAAGGGGGATGTTTGCTCTCGCGCGCCGCGAGGCAATTGCTGAACAAATAGAGTGCTGAAAGGCTGGAGAAATTCAGAGACGAGGCTTCAAAAGGGCAATTTTAGGGGGTACAAATTGCAGCCACAGAATGTGCATTCACCTTCTGCGCCTGCAGATAATTGGAAGCATCTGCGGTGCCAAGTATGAGAGTGGGAGGGGGCGAGGAAAGGGTTAAAAACACACCGGGTGAGCTCTGGATTGGGGTGTGAGGTGTAGAGGTTTGGGCACTACAGGGATATGGGGGTAGAACCACTGTCACAGGGAGTGGGGAAAGGGTTGGGGCAACCGTGTGCCTCAGAGGAAATTAAAAAGGGGAAGGGAAGGGAAGGGAAGGGAAGGGAAGGGAAGGGAAGGGAAGGGAAGGGAAGGGAAGGGAAGGGAAGGGAAGGGAAGGGAAGGGAAGGGAAGGGAAGGGAAGGGAAGGGAAGGGAAGGGAAGGGAAGGGAAGGGAAGGGAAGGGAAGGGAAGGGAAGGGAAGGGAAGGGAAGGGAAGGGAAGGGAAGGGAAGGGAAGGGAAGGGAAGGGAAGGGAAGGGAAGGGAAGGAAGGGAAGGGAAGGGAAGGGAAGGGAAGGGAAGGGATAAAATAAAATAAAATAAAATAAAATAAAATAAAATAAAATAAAATAAAATAAAATAAAATAAAATAAAATAAAATCCAAGCAAACCAACATGGTTTGAAATGCAAACTCCAGCTGCCCTTAAGAGCGCTGAGGCAGACCTGCAGCGTTTCCTCTCCCGATCGTCTCTGACCTTAGAGGGGATTGACCTGCCAGAAAACACAGAAATCTCTGCTCTGCTGAACTTTCGTGAACGAGTTTTCCTCCTCACTTTTAAAAAACGCCAAATAAAGAGGGTCCGTTTTCTCTTCTACGCCTTCTGTTGGTGCTCAAGCCCTATTTTTCTGAGAAGCTGTGTTCGTGCCAAGCGTTTTTCCAGCCAAGATGCATTTGGAGAGTAATAAAGATGCCTCTTCCAGCCTTTCCCCTTCAAAGGGGATTGAAGCATCGTCTTGCCCGCTAAATCACATCTCTATATATATTTTTGTGTTATTGTGTGATGGTTTGATTCTTTTATTTTAACGTTGCAGGAAGAGCTGTGGCCGAAGTACAGTTCGGCGTCGCCCAAAGAGCAATCAGCTCCCTGCAAAGTTCAGGAGGTCTTTATTTTCGTGGGGGGGAAGTGCTTTAATCAAGATTAATTTTTTCCAGTTTTCAGTAATTGTAGCTCTTCCTGACTTTTCCTCAACTTTCCTTTCAGATGAAATTATCAAATTTCCATGGCAATTAACGGAGAAGGCTTGAGAGTGGGGATGGTTCCGTACAATGGGCGGCAGGGAGAAGAGCCCAGCTCCCTCCTCTCCACAACCTCCTTTCAGGTAGTTGGAGAGAGCAATGAGGTCTCCTCTCAGCCTCCTCTTCTCTAGGCTAAACAACCCTGTAGATGGATGGGGATGAGCTGCTCAGACAGATGTGTGTTTTCACTGCCCATCACGGCCAGTGTGGCCACTGAGCTCTCACCCTTGAGTCTGCACCTCCCCACTAAGCAAAAGCCGAAATATTCTTGTCTTGTGCTGAGCTGAACCCAGACTGTTTCGGGGAAGGCTGAGCAGATAACACTCAGAGATACAGCAAGCAGCTCAGCTGGGAGATAAACAGAAAGTCATAAAACTAGAGCAAATGTCTGATGATAAGGGGCCAATGTCAGGATTTGGTGGCTTTCTGCTCTTTTCTGATCTGCATTATAAATCAGCAGTGACAGCCGCTCCCTTGAGCGTGAAGCTGGCTGAGAGGAACCCACCCATCCGGGGACACCTCACACCTCCCTGGTCGTGAGAAACTGAGGTGACACCTCTGAGCATCGTGCAGCTGGATGCTCAGGGACTGAAGGTCCCACCTGCCTGTTGAGCGTATCTCAGAGCTGGGAATTGCACTGGAACAGAAGGAAAATACCAAATATTTCTTTACTTCCAGAATTCAGTTAGCATCGGGCTAGAAGCCTCACTGAAAAGGCTCTCACTTTATTGAGGGTGTGCTTGGGGAGCAGCTCTTAGGGTGCTGCACTTTATCATGCCCCATGATATTGTTAATTTTGCTAAGAAGTGGGTTAGACAGGCTCGGGCTGCAGAGCCATTTGGATTTAATCATGCACTTCCATCCCTCCTCGGCCCAGACTTCTCAACCAACTGTGCAAGGATTTATCGTTTGCTAACTGTAAGTGAATTACTACAGGGTAACTCAATCCCGGGTCGAGCGCAGCGGAGGGCTGATGGCTTTCAGATGGCCAGGGAGAGCTGCAACAGGCTCTCGGCAGCAGCCGCAGGTGGCTCCCACTGCAGGGGACGCAGTTTCCTTCACAGAATCATAGAACAACCAGGTTGGAAGAGACCCATCGGATCATCGAGTCGAACCATTCCTATCGAACACTAAACCATGTCCCTCAGGACCTCATGTACCTGTGCCTTAAACACCTCCAGTTGCTCCTCCCTCCGCAGGCTCCCTGCTCCCCACTTGCTTCCTCACTCCCACCCTTGATTCTGAGTGGGTTTCTCTCAGCAAGAAGCTGGCCAAGCCCCTGAGCACCTGAGTTCTGTAAACATATGGCAGAGCCCGTCTCAAACTAGCAAAGAACTTCAGCACATGCTTCGTTTTCAGATTAAATTCACAGGGGCAGAACCTTAAATCAACAGGACGTCCAATCAATGGGATGTTTTTCCCTTTATGAGGACTGTGGGGCTAGAATTTAACCCAGAAAGTCACGCGGGTCTCTCCCGAAGATCTCTCTTACAAAAACGAAAATTATAACTTGGTTTCGAGTTTATTAACTGTGTCGTGCTGTTATTGCCTCCCGTCATTTTTTCCAGAAAACAAACAAGGAGCGAGTATTTGTCAATCTCAGCCGTAAACTATCGTGGCAGCCAACTTAATCTGGCGTTAATTAGGCTTGTGGAAAACTAAATCAAGCATCAGAAACCACAGATTATTTTAGGCTTCCCCCAGCGTAAACACAAAGGCTCGAGGACCCATAACGTCTTATTTTTGTTGACAGTTTTCCGCTTTGCCCCCAATTTGTTTCATGGAGGGGACGGGCAGTGCTTTGATTGCTTATTGCTCTGTCTTCTCTTGGCCTCAGTGTGGCAGTTTGTTAATCCTTCCTATTTTTGTGTGTTTAAGCGGGATTACAGACTTCAAATACATTGTAAAAGGAACCCGTACACAAGCTTTCAAAATCACTTAAGTGGGGCAATGACAGAGGTACCGACCTTGCAAGCAGATACAGCACAGCTCAGAAACCATCCCCGGTGTTTATTTATAAGCCACTTTTAATTACTCGGCAGGGCTGAATGAAAGAGCTTGAAAATGGGGAATGACACTGGGTTTTGCATTAAGTTACGGCTCATGGAGAAGAAGGGAGTGATGGCTGCGCTTTCAAGTCGAGATGGTTTCGGTGTGTGATTATGCCCTGATGGTTTATTGACTGTCTAATAACATTAAACTGCAAATAGTGTGGGGATGTCAATGTCTTCATCAATGTTCCATGTCTTCATCAATGACCTGGATGAGGGCATTGAGGGTACCCTTAGCAAGTTTGCAGATGACACTAAGCTGTGTGGAAGTGTGGATCTGCTGGAGGGTCGGGAGGCTCTGCAAAGGGACATAAACAGGCTGGATCCATGGGCTGAGTCTAATGGGATGAGGTTTAACACGGCCAAATGGCACATCCTGCACTTCGGGCACAATAGCCCTATGCAGAGCTACAGACTGGGAGAAGTCTGGCTGGAAAACTGCCAGGAGGAGAGGGACCTGGGGGTGTTGGTGACAGCGACTGACCATGAGCCAGCAGTGTGCCCAGGTGGCCAAGAAGGCCAATGGCATCTTGGCTTGGATCAGAAACGGTGTGACCAGCAGGGCCGGGGAGGTTATTCTCCCTCTGGACTCAGCACTGGGGAGGCCGCTCCTTGAATCCTGTGTTCAGTTGTGGGCCCCTCAGCACAAGAAGCTGAGGCTCTGGAGCGAGTCCAGAGAAGAGCCACAAAGCTGGTGAAGGGGCTGGAGAACAGGCCTTATGAGGAGTGGCTGAGAGAGCTGTGGGTGTTTATCCTGGAGAAGAGGAGGCTGAGAGGAGACCTCATTGCTCTCTCCAACTCCCAGAAAGGAGGTTGTGGAGAGGAGGGAGCTGGGCTCTTGTTCCAAGTGACAGGGGACAGGACAAGAGGGAATGGCCTCAAGCTCCAGCAGGGGAGATTTAGGCTAGAGATTAGGAGGAAGGTTTTCACGGAAAGAGTCATTGGGTATTGGAATAGGCTGCCTGGGGAGGTGGTTGCATGTGCGCTCTGACCCTCCCAGTACCACCACTACGGATCTCGCTGATCCCCAGCAGTGATTCTCCTTGAGCTCCTGTTCCTATAAAAATTAATATTAAATCGCCTGAGAAAAAACAGAGCAGTCATTCATCAGGACAAGATGATTTTCAAGCCGATTTGTGTTAATTTTGAAAGTAAGAATCTTCCATGTTCCTGTTTCTTTCCAGGGAAACCCGAAGTCATACGAGAGCAGCCCATGCTTTCGCCTGGTTTTGATCACTTGGCAGACGTAGAACCAAACCCCTCAAAGTAAATATTTCCCATGAAGATCATTAAGGGTGCAACCAACATGTAAGCAGCAGCCACACTGCTTTAAACCTAATACCACATCATGTTGCATTCATTAGTTCCTTGACATCGTAGCTGGAATGGGAAAAAAATCAAAAGACATGGAGCAGAACGATATTACAGGTTGATAAATGCTTCCGAATGAATCATAGAATTGTTTGGTTGGAAAAGACCTTGGGGATCATGGAGTCCAACTGTACCTGTGCCCTACTTAACCAGATCCCTGAGCACCTCATCTACTCACCTGTTAAATCCCTCCAGGGATGAGGACTCAACCCCTTGACCAGGAAGCAGTTCCAGTGCCTGAGAACTCTTTCAGAGAAGAAATTTTTCCTGATGTCTAATCTGAACTCATCCTGGTGCAGTTTGAGGTCATTTCCTCTCATCGTGTCCCCTGTCGCTTGGGAGAAGAGGCCAACACCCTCCTCGCTACAACCTCCATCCAGGCAGCTGTAGATGGTGAGGTCTCCCCTCAGCCTTCTCCTCTCCTTATCAACCAGCTCCAAACGGCACTTGTTCCCCACAAGTTCAACAAAGAGAGTAGCTTCCTGTGCACCCACTGATCCCCTCTTCTGTGTGGGTGCAGGAAGGTCTGAGAGATGATGTTCATCTCATACCCACACCAGAAGATGCTACCAGAGATATCCAACGAGGGGACCAAGATATGATATGGGAGATGGCGCTTTGCCCCTTGCATCATGAAAGGGAAATGATGGTTTTATCATAGAACCATAGAATCACCAGATTGAAAGAGACCCACCGGATCATTGAATCCAACCATTCCTATCAAACACTAAACCATGTCCCTCAACACTTCGTCTACCCACACCTTAAACACCTCCAGGGAAGGGGAATCAATCCCCTCCCTGGGCAGCCTATTCCAATGCCCAATGACCCTTTCCGTGAAAAACTTCTTCCTAATCTCTAGCCTAAATCTCCCCTGGTGGAGCTTGAGGCCATTCCCTCTTGTCCTGTCCCATGTCAAGTGGGAGAGGAGCCCAGCTCCCTCCTCTCCACAACCTCCCTTCAGGTAGTTGTAGAGAGCAATGAGGTCTCCTCTCAGCCTCCTCTTCTCCAGGATAAACACCCCCAGCTCTCTCAGCCACTCCTCATAAGGCCTATTCTCCTGACTCTTCACCAACCTCATTTCTTTTCTCTGGACTCTCTCCAGAGCCTCAACATCCTTCTTGTGCTGAGGGGCCCTCAACTGAACACAGGATTCGAGGAGCAGCCTCACCAGTGCCGAGTCCAGAGGGAGAATCACCTCCCTGGCCCTGCTGGTCACACCATTTCTGATCCAAGCCAAGATGCCATTGGCCTTCTTGGCCACCTGGGCACACTGCTGCCTCATGGTCAGTCGCTGTCGACCAACACCTCCAGGTCCCTCTCCTCCTGGCAGTTTTCTAGACAGACTTCTCCCAGTCTGTAGGATGAAACTAAGAGCCAGGCCAGCCCAGGTCAGGTGGTGGACCTTCCGCTCCACATGGCACAGCCAGGAGGTCTCAGGGCTCCCTGGTTGGCTGGGGTGGAGGAGCGGGCAGGGAACACCCACAGCTGCAGCCAACCCAGCCCAGGACGTGCACTGGGAAGCTCGCCAGCTCCTGTGTGCCAAACTCCAGCCTTATTTTATATTTAGCAACCGAAGATGATGACGCACTCCAGCAGGTTGCTGGAGGAAGGAAGATAAGGCAGAGATCCTCCTTCCTCCCCCAACGATGGGAAGGCCAGGCTTTATCTGGTGAAGGCAGGACTGCCCTGCTCCTTCTTCCAAGCAAGGGACTAGGGGCACAGCACATGGAGAGGGGGGATAAAAAGTGACACAGCGATTCAACAGCAGAGAGAGTGGCCAAATTCCTCTGGGTGGGAGCAAGGGGGTGTCCAACCCAACCAGGCCGCAGCGCTTTGCCGGCTAAGTGTGCCTTCCCTCTTGTAAACCAGCTTTTTAATCAGAATTTCCTCTCAATGCTCAAAAATCACTCATAGTGCAAATAATGACAGTTTTACCACACTTCACCCCATTGATGCCGTCTGAATGAAGGATATAATGAGGCCGGATACGTGACAGCAGCCAAACCCAAGTGTCAAATCCTACTTTTTAGCAATTTTGGCCTCAAGCTCCACCAGGGGAGGTTCAGGCTGGACATTAGGAAAAAAAATTTCCCAGAAAGGTCATTGGGCACTGGAACAGGTTGCCCAGGGAGGTGGTTGAGTCACCTTCCCTGGAGGTGTTTAAGGTGCATATTGATGAGGTGCTGAGGGACATGGTTTAGTGTTTGATAGAAATGATTGGACTCAGTGATCCGGTGAGTATCTTCCAAGCTGGTGATTCTCTCATTCTACGATTATCACAATAAGTGAATTTGCTTTATTGTGCCACAAGATGGAGCTTGAGATTAAACCATTTGTTCCACCTTCGCTTGTTATTTAAGGAAATTAAGCCCCAGTAAAAGACGCGAGTTTCGTTTTCTCGGGTGATTATCTTCCATGTTTCAATGAATCATGTTTTTCATCATCTCTCACTAATCAGGTATGAGGAAACGCTGAAGTCTCTGCCAAAATCTGTGCCGTGGAGGCATAATCCAGTAGAAGAAGACGTCAAACAATGCGGCTTTTCTTCTTCAATAAGAAATGATACTCTAATACCACAAGATATTCTGGGAGAGGTTGAGACGGTAGAAGAAAGAGCACTTTGAGGAAAAGCTGAGCCATGAATGAGAGACAAAAAGAAAATATCTGGGAGGCAAAAGAGTTCCCTCCTCTCATTTACCTTGTGGTTCAATTTTATCTCTACAAACTCCCCTGGTTACCTGCCCCACAGTTATTTCTGAGTAATGCCAGAAAATTATCAATGCAAGTATCTCACTGGGTTTCAAGATTTGAGAAATGCAAAATTCAAGAGGCAGCCAGCCCAGCAGCCTGATCCTCCCTGACTTTTGTCAACACAACTTTTGTCCCTGTACAAATTCAGTTTCTCTTTTGATTTCGCCTCCCTTCAGCTTGAAGGGAACGAACCTTTTAGTTTGTGCAGTGTTTCTCTAGCGGACGTTTTTCTTTTTCTAGTTGAAGGTATTGTGGAAAAAGCAGGGAAAGAGGTGAGGTTTGGCTTTCTCTTGAGGGCATTTCAGCTTTAGAGAAGCCTCCAGTAGTGGGTTTTACAGGAGACAAAGATATATCTCCTGTATTCGGGTATTGCTTGTGAGAGCAATGGCTGTGTGGCTCTGAGGGACCTGGGCCAGCAAGGAGAGGAGTTGGAGGAGATAGAGCCAAACTTTGAATCATAGAATCATAGAACAACCAGGTTGGAAGAGACCCATCGGATCATCGAGTCCAACCATTCCTATCAAACACTAACCCATGCCATAGAATCATAGAATCAGCAGGTTGGAAGAGACCCACTGGATCATCGAGCCCAACCCTTCCTGTCACTCACTAACCCATATCCCTCAGCAGGCACACAACAGGGACCCCCAGTTCACCAAGCAAGGAGCCTCAATTCCAAAGGGCTTCTGTCCCATAACTGACGTTCAACCCACCCCAGAATGATAACTCCTCACAGCCTGAGGGCACAGAGGGGTCAGCCCTGCTGAGAGGTGAGACCAGAGCAGCCACCAGCCCTCCCAATAATTCCTACCTGCCTACCTGGCTGGGGGGCCACCAGGCCCCCCAGCCTTTCTCCCCCCCCCAGCCACGCTCCCGTGGGATGCGGGGTGTGCCATGGGGACTCACCGGTGATGCCAGGAAAGAGGTGATACCAGGAGATGCATCCCTCATCCTCAGCCCGGCCAGGCACAGCTACAGTCTGTTGGTTCCCCCCGGGAAGAAAAAGGGATCCCTTGGAGAGGGCAAAGCAGCAACACCTGGGGAGGGAGGAGTCTCCAAGAGAGCCCAGGTGCTCTGCACCCAGAGCCAGAGAACCACAGAATCACCAGGCCAGAAGAGACCCACCGGACCACGGAGTCCAATCCATGGGGAGATGGGGGTAATGGGGGGAAATGGGGGTGATGGGGGAGATGGGGTGATCACAGAATCACAGAACAACCAGGTTGGAAGGGACCCATCGGATCTTCTAGTCCAACCATTCCTATCTAACACTAAACCAAGTCCCTCAAGACCTCATCCCCCCCGTCCCTTAAACACCTCCAGGGAAGGTGACTCAACCACCTCCCTGGGCAGCCTATTCCAATGCCCAATGACCCTTTCCATGAAAAACCTCCTCCTAATCTCCAGCCTAAATCTCCCCTGGTGGAGCTTGAGGCCATTCCCTCTCGTCCTGTCCCCTGTCCCTTGGGAGAAGAGGCCAGCTCCCTCCTCTCCACAACCTCCTTGAATCCAGCTCAGAGTTCAGCGCGAGGCAGGTGCCGGTGCAGCTCACTGGACTCTCTTTTTTATGTTGGGAAGTGACAAAGGAACAGCTAAACTCAGCAAGGGGAAGGCAGATCAGCAAATGTTGTTGAGTAGAATCATAGAATCATAGAATCATAGAGCAACCAGGTTGGAAGGGACCCATCGGATCTTCTAGTCCAACCATTCCTATCAAAGTAGATAATAAGTGAGTAGATAATAAGGTGATGAATAATGTCCTGGCTCCCGTCGTCACTGGGAGCCAGGACTTGCTTGGCTCAGTGTTAGAGAAAAGCGTAGCCTGGTTTTTTGGGGACCATCCTCCGCAAAGCGAGATCCCAGCTGCGTGACTGCTCACTGTCTCACAGAGCTCATCCACTAGATGCCAGCAAACAAGAGACAATATTGATGTGTCTGTGAGCCTCCTGCCATCCTCACTCTGGTCTCCCATCTCCTCCTGTGCGTGGATCCCAAAGGAACAGGATGGATCAACAGTCAAAGGAGAGACCTGGGTGGGGGTGTGACATAGAGAAGGAAGTTTGCAGCAGGTCATAACTTTATTTTAGAGAAAACTAAGGCTCCGGCTGCCAGAGGGACAAACCTTGCCTGGTCTCCCAGGCTGTGTTAGTTCCCCTGCCACATGGTATGGTTGGACTCGATGATCCAGTGGGTCTCTTCCAACCTGGTTAGTCTATGATTCTATGATTCTATGAATTCCAGCCTCAGCATCACCTTGTCTCCAGATCAGAGTGGGCAGGATATTTCCAAAGAGAGCTGGATTTTACGTTCCAGCAACACTCCTTCCCTCTCCCCCCTCCCCCAGTGCTGCCCTGCAGCTCTCGCCCTCTCATGCCACTTGTTCTTTCCTCTTTCCCATGCCCAGAACCTTCCCAGCCCCTCCTGTCTCGCTGTTCAGACTGATTAAAACACGGTGAACCACTTTATTATGAAAACAACCTGCGCAATATCTATAGAAGAATGACTCTTTCCAACGTTTGCATGATGGAAACCAGGAGAGAGGCTACACCTCACCCTCTTAGAGCAGAAATCGAACAGAAACCGGCCTCAGTTAATACTAATTTCCAATCAGTCTTGAAACAAGCCAGACCCAGTTCTGCTTAGGAAGGTGAAAAAGCAGCTCAGCCGAGAAACTGAAGCAGTGGCCTCAGCAGGCAGTGCCAAAGACACACCTATTAGTTATACTCTGTATTTATTATTCCCAGTAGGTCACACAGCATAGAAATGGAAGATTTCTTAATGTTGTCATTAATTTCAGTGGCATCTTTTCATACCAGAAAGCGCCATCCAACTCTACCGCCCCCCTGGAGGGGTTCAAGGGCAGGTTGGGTGGGGCTTGGAGCCCCTGATCCAGTGGGAGGTGTCCCTGCCCATGGCCGGAGGTGGAACTGGATGGACTTTGAGGTCCCCTCCAACCTAAACAATTCATTGATTCTATGAAATTTCAGGAGAGTGGAGACGATACTTGTCACAGGGTTAATTTTGGATTGAAGATGGCATCGTTTCCAAGCCTCCGGCACAGAGGAAGGGGGACACAGTAGAGGACATCACGTCCTTCTCTAAAAGGAATATTCACCTGGGAAGAAGCAGAAGAAAATAACCTAGAAATAAGGTCATCGTTCTCCTGACAGCCCCATGGGTCACTCAGGTAGTGCTGAGATTGAAATAATCTTCCCACATGGCAGCATGAGCAGCAGGCTATGAACAGCAGAAGCAGCTCTGATTTCTTTGGGAAATGTTAGAAATTCCAAGAGAAGAGCCTGTAAAGCATCTTCAAGGCCTTGGGAAAACTGTCTCATGTGAATTCCCAACACAGGGATCTTGAGATTATTGAAGCTGCGACATAATTTAGTTCCTAGTTTATCTGAGCATTACCCAGAGATGAAACGTTGCACCACAACTGCTGAGAATTGTATTTCTTGGTGATGCAATCCTTAGACTACTGGAAGTAAACACACGGCCACCTTGGCCTGGTTCTTCCTTTAAGACGTCTGCATTGCCACCTCCAAGAAATAGGTGAGAGAAATCGAACAATCGGAGCTTAGAGAACATTACAAGACGTTTCCAAACTGCGGAAGAACAGAGATTCATTTACTTGGATAAAACCAGAAACCCTTCGTCCTGTAAACTCAGTTGCACAGCAAAGGGAGCGCTGAGAGTTAGAATTAGGGCAGTGGGAACACGACCTCCTCCACACCAGTAGAGTTAAGAGATTTGAATCACAGAATCATAGAATCACCAGGTAGGAAGAGACCCACCGGATCATCGAGTCCAACCATTCCTATCAAACACTAAACCATGTCCCTCAGGACCTCGTCCACCCATTCCTTAAACTCCTCCAGGGAAGGTGAATCAAAGAATGGAAATGGTGTCAAGGAGCAGAGCCCCAACAGCCCAGCAAAAGGACTTAGGGTGTAAATATTCTAATTTGTCTATAATACGACTGGTTTTATAATCTACTAATTATATGAATCAGAAACTCGGAATGCTTTACTTCATCACTGTGTCGACTGTTTAAGCGATAAGGTGATATTGCTGTGAGTTGAGTATTCCTGCTTGTTCAGCTCATTATTGACTGGCTGGTCTGGCCAGAGCACATATTGCATTAGTATGTAACACCTAAACAGCCTAAACAGCCTTGGCAAAGGGTCAAAAATGGCCCTGGAGAGGCCTGGGAGCAAAATAAAAGCTGTGTTTGAGGACACAATCCAGCGAGAGAGAGTAGACACCTTTCCTGGCAGAGTGGTTATCATAGAATCATAGAATCACCAGGTTGGAAGAGACCCATCGGATCATCAAGTCCAACCATTCCTATCAAACAATAAACGATGTCCCTCAGCACCTTGTCTACCTGTGCCTTAAACACCTCCAGGGAAGGTGAATCAACCACCTCCCTGGGCAGCCTATTCCAATGCCCAATGACCCTCTCTGTGAAAAACTTCCTCCTAATCTCCAGCCTAAATCTCCCCTGGCGGAGCTTGAGGCCATTCCCTCTTGTCCTGTCCCCTGTCCCTTGGCAGAAGAGCCCAGCTCCCTCCTCTCCACAACCTCCTTTCAGGTAGTTGGAGAGAGTAATAAGGTCTCCCCTCAGCCTCCTCTTCTCCAGGATAAACACCCCCAGTTCTCTCAGCCATTCCTCATAAGGCCTGTTCTCCAGACCCTTCCCCAGCTTCGTTGCTCTTCTCTGGACTCACTCCAGAGCCTCAACATCCTTCTTGTGCTGAGGGGCCCACAACTGAACACAGGATTCAAGGAGCAGCCTCACCAGTGCTGAGTACAGAGGGAGAAGAACCTCCCTGACCCTGCAGGTCGCACCATTTCTGATCCAAGCCAGGATGCCATTGGCCTTCTTGGCCACCTGGGCACACTGCTGGCTCATTATCTGTCGCTGTCGACCAACACCCCCAGGTCCCTCTCCTCCTGGCACCTTTCTAGACAGACTTCTCCCAGTCTGTAGCTCTGCATGGGGTTGTTGTGCCAAAGAGCGGCAAAGTCCCAGCACAGAGAGATGTGAGGAACCTCAGGGCCAGGTAATGACCCTGCTCCCAGCGGAAGGTTGGGCTGAAAAAACAAAAGAATTCCCTTTCAGTTAAAATTGCCCTGTTTCTGTGGCTTTAAATCCAATTCTCATTAACTTGGTGAGATTTCAATATGACCTGAACTGCTTTCCCTAAAAACACTTTATATCTGGACTAAGAGGCTTCACTAAAACATGCAATAGAAGAAAACTACCATCTTCTAGGCTTAATTCCACTCCTTCAAAACACAAACAAGTCTTCACTCGGCTGACTGCTGGAAAGCCAACAAATTCAAAAGCAACAGCACATGGGGTCCCATCAAAGGCCTCTAGCATCACCAGGTGTCTCCTCAGCGTGAAGAGATTGCCTGGAACACGAAAACAAAGTACCACAAGCTATAATATTTCCCGTATCATGACACGATATCTATCACACGAACGGAAGGCGCCTTCTGCAGACCTGTGGTTTGTACAAACGCCGTAGACGGCAGATTTCCTTTCCCTTAAAATCAAAAGCCATCTTCTCAAAACAAATATATTTAAAAAAAAATAACAATTTGGTTAGGAGCTGTTTTGACGATATAGTATATCATATACGCATGAGCTGGAGCCTGTGAATGTATAGGTGTGTGTTTTTGTTGATATGAAAGTTTGTGTGTGATGGTGTTTCTCTCTCTGCAAAGAGGAAAATCGTGCACGTGTGTGTGGACAATCACAGGCTTCTGTGGTTCAGAAAGGAGGTTGTGGAGAGGAGGGAGCTGGGCTTTTCCCCCAAGGCACAGGGGACAGGACGAGAGGGAATGGCCTCAAGCTCCACCAGGGGAGATTTAGGCTGGAGATTAGGAGGAAGTCTTTCCCAGAAAGGGTGATCGGGCATTGGAATAGGCTGCCCAGGGAGGTGGTTGATTCCCCTTCCCTGGAGGTGTTTAAGGCACAGGTAGATGAGGTCCTGAGGGACATGGTTTAGTGTTTGGTAGGAATGGTTGGACTCGATGATCCGATGGGTCTCTTCCAACCTGGTGATTCTATGAATCTATGATTCTTCCTCTCTGCTTCACAAGGAGGAAACGCAAGCCGACCTCACCAGCCTGTGCCTCTCAGAACCAGCTTTCATCTTCACCCCGGAGCAGCCGCTGAGCCCTGCTGAGGCTTTGCCTCTCGCTGCCGCAGGTCTCTCTGCTCTCCGATAAATCCCGTGACAGGATACCACCATCACCTGCTCTGTGCCTTAACAGAAGATCTGCGCCTCTCGCTCAGCCCTGCTGACGATCTGCAGGGAAAAGAGCAACAAATCTCTTTAACCGGCAATATGTGTGTACCCCGAGCTGCTGTTAGGGCAGGTGCGCTGTGGTATTTCTATTTTTGACAGCATTGGCTTCACACAGATGAAAAGGGACACCTGTGTTCTAAAAAAAAAATGTTCATAGAGCAGAGAAGAGTGAAAGCAGGTTCGATGTTTGATAGGAATGGTTGGACTCGATGATCCTACGGGTCTCTTCCAACCTGGTGATTCTATGATTCTATGGTTTGCATCTGTGTTTATTTTTTGAAAGTTCATGTAATTTCATCAGGTACAAGAAAGCAAAGAAAAAAAGCAGTGCAAGTGGCAGCTAAATCTGGCAACACGTTCTTACAGGCAAGAAGGAGACTGATTTTAATTTGCGTTAATGGACTGAAACTCTTAAGGCAAGGTGATATAATAAATTATTTTGTTCTTGAAAGGTCTTCTGAAGTTTTGTGATATTTAAAATAGATTCCTGATCATATTTTTGCAGAAAAGTGGTAAAAAGCCAGGTGTTGTTTGCAGGGAAGGTTTGTCTCTCATTATAGAATCATAGAATCATAGAACAACCAGACTGGAAGAGACCCATCGGATCATCGAGTCCAACCACTCCTATCAAACACTAAACCATGTCCCTCAGGACCTCATCTACCTGTGCTTTAAACACCTCCAGGGAAGGTGAATCAACCACCTCCCTGGGCATTAACTGTATGTATCAGTCCCAGTTGAGATATTTCTGTGTGATTAACAAAGTTCTGCTTGAACCCTTGAGAGGTTCCACTGCGATTTTTCTCCCCAGATCCAAAGGGTCACTGGGCACTGGAACAGGTTGCCCAGGGAGCGGGTTGAGTCACCATCCCTGAAGGGGTTTAAGGGATGGGTGGACAAGGTGCTAAGGGACACGGTTTAGTGTTTGATAGGAATGGTTGGACTCAATGATCTGCTGGGTCTCTTCCAACCTGGTGATTCTATGATTCTATAATTCTATACAGCCTCTCAGTGCAGCGCTAAGACTGGGTTCCCAATTACATCATATTGTAAATAAGCAAACTCCAGCTGGGATGTTGTCTGGTTATACATCCTTTATTAGTGTCACATTAAGATACAGCTACTGATGCGCAAGCTGCGTGCACACAACCCATCCGGATGTAAACAATCGAAACAAACCAGACATCTTGCTTCCTCGGTTTTTTTTTTCCAAGCTGCACCTTCACTGGAAGGCGTGATTGATGTTGAATGGATGAGGTTGTAGAGAGGAGGGAGCTGGGCTCTTCTCCCAAGTGACAGGGGAGAGGACGAGAGGGAATGGCCTCAAGCTCCACCAGGGGAGATTTAGGCTAGAGATTAGGAGGAAGTCTTTCCCAGAAAGGGTGATTGGGCATTGGAATAGGCTGCCCAGGGAGGTGGTTGATTCCCCTTCCCTGGAGGTGTTTAAGGGACGGGTAGATGAGGTGCTGAGGGACATGGTTTAGTGTTTGATAGGAATGGTTGGACTCAATGATCCGATGGGTCTCTTCCAACCTGGTTGTTCTATGATTCTATGATGTAGCGACACAGCAATCATTTATGGAGTTCTGGAGTGCTCTCTGTTGCTGCTCTTGTTATTCAGCCTGAAATAGGTGCCCTGTGTGCTCAACCATGTTGCTACATTGCAAAACGAACCCGTGCAGAACAAGCCAAACAAGCTCCACCAGCCAACGCTGAGTTTTGACTGCACATCAGGGATCTCTGCCAACACAGATCTGCTGGACCAGGCACATCTTCACACAACCACGGTGCACATACAGCTCAGGCTTGACAGTGCTGGTTGGTGAGCACTCATCATGTTGAGCACAGCATCAGATATCATAGAATCATAGAATCACCAGGCTGGAAGAGACCCAGCAGATCACTGAGTCCAACCATTCCCATCAATCTCTAACCCGTGTTCCTCTGCACCTCATCCACCTGCACCTTAAACACCTCCAGGGAAGGCGAGTCAAACACCTCCCTGGGCAGCCTCTGCCACTGCCCAATCAGCCTTTCTGTGAAGATTTTTTTCCTTATGTTCAGCCTGACCCTCCCCTGTTGGAGCTTGAGGCCATTCCCTCTCGTCCTGTCCCCTGTCCCTTGGGAGAAGAGCCCAGCTCCCTCCTATCTACAACCTCCTTTCAGGTAGTTGTAGAGAGCAATGAGGTCTCCTCTCAGCCTCCTCTTCTCTAGGCTAAACACCCCCAGCTCTCTCAGCCGCTCCTCTCTCAGTATTCCACCCTCTACTGAGATGCACAATTAAACTCATTGCCGTAGAGTTAATGGAAACAAAAATATAGATGTACCCACGTCCATGCTCATGGTTAAACTCTGTTCAAACAATGATTGTGGTCACAAGCACAGTCAACACCATTGGCCACTGCCACAGCATCTCCTGGCTGTGGGGTGGAGGTGTGGGCACTGCTGCTCAGAGAGATGAGGATGCAGAGAAAGTGACAGGGAAGGAGGGGTGGGGTTAACCCCAGGGCTGCCCCATTTAGGGTGTCTCACAAGTAACAGCCCCTGAACCGTGATTCTTCCTCATCTGGGGCTCCAGCCTGCCTCGCCGGAGGGAGACCCGTCCAGAGATGCCAGCCCTGGGGGTGGCCTGGAGGGGAAACACGCCTGAAAGGAAAAAGGGGGAACCTGACATGACACCCCTCTGTGGCAAGGTAAACATTCATCTCTGGAGCGAGTCCAGAGAAGAGCCACGAAGGTGGTGAAGGGGCTGGAGAACAGGCCTTATGAGGAGCAGCTGAGAGAGCTGGGGGTGTTTATCCTGGAGAAGAGGAGGCTGAGAGGAGACCTCATTGCTCTCTATAACTCCCTGAAAGGAGGTTGTGGAGAGGAGGGAGCTGGGCTCTTCTCCCAAGGGACAGGGGACAGGACAAGAGGGAATGGCTCAAGCTCCACCAGGGGAGATTTAGGTTGGAGATTAGGAGGAAGTTTTTCACACAAATTGTCATTGAGCATTGGAATAGGCTGCCCAGGGAGGGGGTTGATTCACCTTCCCTGGAGGGGTTTAAGGGACAGGTAAATGAGATCCTGAGGGACATGGGTTAGTGTTTGATAGGAATGGTTGGACTCGATGATCCGATGGGTCTCTTCCAACCTGGTTGTTCTATGATTCTATCTCTGTCCGAAAATGCCTGTCTGGTCAGTTCAGTAGAAAACAGCCTGAGCTTTGAGCTTTTACTTGTTTTCCTCTAATAGCAGGGTTTGGCAATGCTTTTTTAGACCTATCAAGGCTCCGGGCTCCTAATATATCTCTAGCGCAATTGCCTCACTGCAGTTGCAGCAGAGGTGAATTTGGCCTTTTAATCGTTCGGGGTTGCCGACGGCTCTGGGCGTGCTGATTGCTGGGCAGATTCTCTGGAGGACTGGAATTTCTTGTGGAATTGTGTTCTGTGAGGCAACAGCTGCGTGGGCAGCGAGTCCCTTTCAAGCCCAGGCTGCACCAGAGGATCTTCTCCTGGTGGTGTTGCTCGCTTGGAATCACCCTTCCCTTTCACCTCTTCCAGGCTCATTTCCCTGCTCATCCCTTCCACAGTGAACACGGACTTTGTGACTTTCCCTGAGTGTAAACAGGCTATTTTCTATTTAACTCATATTCATGTTCTAATGTTTTGTAACAAGGCAATCAGTAGAAGTGAGTAATGTGTTCTTGCTTTGCCTCAGATGTTAATCTAATCCTGCTGCCGCGAGGAGAAGAGACCAGGCAGGAAGGGAAGGCAGCAGAGCTCGACATAAAGGAAAAAAATTCTTCACAGAAAGGGTCATTGGGCAGTGGCAGAGGCTGCCGAGGGAGGAGGTTGATTCACCTTCCCTGGAGATGTTTAAGGTGCAGGTGGATGAGTTCCTCAGGGACATGTTTTAGTGATTAATGGAAATGGTTGGACTCGATGATCCGATGGGTCTCTTCCAACCTGTTTGTTCTATGATTCTATGGTTCTATGATTCTATTTTAAAAGCTTGCGGGTTTTAAACAGTATATTGGAATAGTTCAACAATCCCCGCACAGTCAAATTGAGTTTTATTGCCATGCAGAATGGCTTAAAGAGACACTTGAGGTGGCATTATCTGCTGAACCAGTGACTGGTCCGATAAAAGATGCTTACCTGGCCTTGCAAAGCCTGTTCTTTAATATTCTTAGACTGTCTGGGCTGCTTACATCATCGCAGCCACTGGATAGGGAGGTGTCTGTGGTTCACATCTGTTTTAAAAACATAATTCACTGCTCTTTGTAAGTGTTGAGGCCACAGGGTCACAGCCACCGCAGCACAGTAGCCCCTTTGGTTTTGGCCAAACTCATCTGGGCTCTAAGACGACGTAGTCCGTACGCTTGTTAAATATTTTCAAGCAATGTTGCTTTAACATTGAAAAGATCAGAAGGATTAAAGGGATAATTAAGGATAAAGGGATAATCTCTTGCCTTTCAAGGCGATGAAGACGATCTCGGAATAAACGCCAGTAAACTAAACCCAGGGTGTTTCAGCAGAAAGAAAAATCAGCAATATGATGGAATTGCAAAGAATAAGTGATATCACTTGTTTAGATGCCTTGGGATTCGTGGGTCTACAGCAGCCAATGACGTAAGGCAAAAATCTGAAAGAAAACTGAATCAGTACTAAGAGGTCAAAGAGTTGAAGTGACGGACTCACCTGTATTTATTCTGTTATTTATTCAGTTATTTCATAGAATCATAGAATCATAGAACAACCAGGTTGGAAGAGACCCAGCAGATCATCGAGTCCAACCATTCCTATCAAACACTAAACCATGTCCCTCAGCACCTTGTCTACCAGTCCCTTAAACACCTCCAGGGAAGGTGAATGAAGATGCAATCCATTTGTTTAAGCATGTAGTTGTACTGGATAAAGGCACTGAAAATGATTCATTTAATTCAGAATCGTAGAATAAAACAGTTCGAGCTGGAAGGGACCTTAAAGATCATCTAGTTCCAATTTATAACCTGCCAGCTCAGAGAGCACAAGTATCACATTGGCCGTCCAGGAAACTTAATTAATCTGTTTTTCATCTGTGTTTCAGGGACTTTCTAACTTATTCCTAACCCACTAAACTAGCAAGTATGAAAGCACATTTTTTCCCTGGTTTCTTGGTAAAACGAGGTAAAAGTGTTTACTGTCGCTAGACAAAGTCAGGTTAAACAGACAGAAAGGACTTTGCTCTTCTTTGAACGGAGTCAAAGTCAAAATTCTTATTAACATGAAAGGAAGCAATATCAAAGCTGCGATCTTGAAGTGACATAACAGTGGTGCTGCCTCTGTAGAGTAACAGGAACGTGCTCTGAATGCTGGAATCCACACCGCGTCGTGTTTAGACTTACAAGAATTACTTATTGCAATATTTGCATAGCGCTCGGTGGTGTTTAATTACAGCTGTCTGCGAGGAAGAGCTCAGCGGTGCGGGCACCAGATCCAAACCAGAGCTCTTGCTAGAGCTGTAAAGTCAAATTCCATCTGGACAGGTGCAGACTTTCATCTGTAGGAAGGCAGAGATCATTGCAGAGATGAAAACCCTGGAGGAGTTTAAGGGATGGGTGGACGAGGTGCTGAGGGACATGGGTTAGAGATTGGTGGGAATGGTTGGACTCGCTGATCCAGTGGGTCTCTTCCAACCTGGTTGTTCTATGATTCTATGATTCAGACAGTTTAATATATGAGGCCTTTTCTTCTCCTCCCCCTTTGGGGGACATTAAATGAAAGGTGAAGCCTTGTCTGTCCTCGTGGCTCTTAAGGATCCCTTTGGCCGTATATCATAGAATCATAGAATAACCAGGTTGGAAGAGACCCACCGGATCATCGAGTCCAACTTCTACTATCAAACACTAACCCATGTCCCTCAGCACCTCATCTACCTGTGCCTTAAACACCTCCAGGGAAGGGGAATCAGCCACCTCCCTGGGCAGCCTGTTCCAATGCCCAATGACCCTTTCTGTGAAAAATTTCCTCCTAATCTCTAGCCTAAACCTCCCCTGGTGGAGCTTGAGGCCATTCCCTCTTGTTCTGTCCCCTGTCCCTTGGGAGAAGAGCCCAACTCCCTCCTCTCTACAACCTCCTTTCGGGTAGTTGTAAAGAGCAATGAGGTCTCCTTTCAGTCTCCTCTTCTGGAGGATAAACATGGTCCAGAGGTGTCTCCTCCTCACCAGTGACACACTCCTGGTGTGAAATAGAGTATCTGTTATAGGGGAAAGGACGAGAGGGAATGGCCTCAAGCTCTGCCAGGGGAGGGTCAGGCTCTACATAAGGAAAAAATTCTCCACAAAAAGGGTCATTGGGCAGTGGCAGAGGCTGCCCAGGGAGGGGGTTGAGTCGCCTTCCCTGGAGGTGTTTAAGGTGCAGGTGGATGAGGTGCAGAGGGACATGGGTTAGAGATTGATGGGAATGGTTGGACTCAATGATCCAGTGGGTCTCTTCCAACCTGGTGATTCTATAATTCTATGATTCTATGAAGGGCCTCAAGGAGCACCTAGTCCAACTGACTGAGAGGACAGTTTAAATGAGGTGGCCCAGCACCCTGCCAAGCCTTAAAAGTGCTCAGTGCAGCAGGACCCACCACTGCCCTATTCCAGTGCTTCACTGTGAGGCGGGGCTGTGGGCGGAGCTTCAAGGGCTGTGGGCGGAGCTTCAAGGGCTGTGGGCGGAGCTTCAAGGGCTGTGGGCGGAGCTTCAGGGGCTGGGGCGGAGTCTCTCCTCTTGGGGCTGGGGGCGGAGCTGCAGAGGGGTTGGGGGCGGAGCCGCTCCGCGCGGGACGCCCTCGCGGGTGGGCGGAGCCTTAGCGCTCGGGGGGGGCGGAGCTTGCGCGCGCCCCGCCTCCAAAGCAGCTCTTCAGGGAGACGGGAGGTGCGCAGCGGCCCCGCAGCCATGGTGAAGATCGCCTTTAACTCCCCCTTCGCGCAGAAGGACGAGCCCAAGAAGGAGGCGGCCGAGGCGCTGGTGGCCGATAAGGTGCGGGGCAGCGGGGTCGCTCCGCAGGCGGCGGCGGCGGCGGCAGGAGCGAGGCTGGAGGTTGGGAGTTGTGGGGGGGGGGGGGCAGGCGCCGCCGCCATCTTCTCGCGGCGGTTGCAGGGGGTGCGGGGGTCCCGCCGCCAGGGGCCAAGCCTGAGGGGCTCGGAGCGAGGCCTGGGGAGCCCAAGGGTCCGTGAGGCACCGAGTCGGAGGGGGCTCCAGGCACGGGGGCCTTGTTGGGGGGGGGCTCGGAGCGGGGGGTGAGGTCCCAGGGGGGTGAGGGTCCCAGCACAGGGTGTGGGGGGTGAGGGGCTTGAAGCAAGGTATGAGGGTCCCAGCACAGGGTGTGGGGGGGTGAGGGGCTTGAAGCAAGGTATGATGTGTGGGGGTCCCAGCACAAGGTGCAGAGCCCCAGGGTCCCACAGAAAGTGCAGGATGCAAGGGGCTCAAAGGGTGTGAGACCTGAGGCGTGTGAAGGTCCCAGCACAAGGTGTGAGGTGTGGGGGTCCCAGCACAAGGTGCAGAGCCCCAGGGTCCCACAGAAAGTGCAGGATGCAAGGGGCTCAAAGGGTGTGAGACCTGAGGGGTGTGAAGGTCCCAGCACAAGGTGTGAGGGGTGGGGGGTTTGAAGCGAGGTATGAGGTGTGGGGGTCCCAGCACAAGGTGCAGAGCCCCAGGGTCCCACAGAAAGTGCAGGATGCAAGGGGCTCAAAGGGTGTGAGACCTGAGGGGTGTGAAGGTCCCAGCACAAGGTGTGAGGGGTGG